>VXBX01009583.1:92977-150130 GCA_013400415.1 Scytalopus superciliaris | reverse complement strand
GGGGGGTGGGGGGGAAGGTAGTCTGAATTTAATAAATGAACTCTCTCAGTCTCTTTAAATAAATAGACATTTTCCATCTGGCTAGTACTAGGTCTGAAAAGGCAGGTTTTTTCCTGAGAAACTTTCAGAACTGATAAGTCTGAAAGTTCAGAGTTTCTATCTTGTTCTCAGTCAGCTTCTTTTTTCATTGGCAGTGTCTGGACTAGCTGTAGAAATAGAGCAACAAATCTGTTCTTCATGGATTTCTAATTGCCAGTCTTCTAAAAAACTGTCTGGCAAGGGTACTGAATTTATCTTCAGGAGTGAAATCTAAGTAGTTTGGAGACATAACTGTAGAAAAAAGGCCTCATTTTTCTTTTAATACAGGCAGCAAGAGGTTTCCCACTGTTTTAAAAAGAAGGAAATCTGGATCTATGTAAAGCTCTGGATATGTTTCATCTAGGCTTACACACAAGTGTCCAAGCAGACAACTCATCATTCCAGGAAAAATCACCCAGTTTACTCCAAATTGAATGTGAAAAGAAAACCAAAGAGACAAAAATATCAACTTCACCATCTGTCAAGATGATCCTCTTTTTTGCCATGACCAACCTGTGCCTTACCCTGTCATAATCCTGCTCCTGGTTCAAATCACTCATCTGGGATGCTCAAAATAATTTATAGACATTCATTTTATCTCTCAAAAGTTGTGTGTGGAGAGCATAAAATAATGGATAGGGGAAATGGGGGAAGAGAAATGTTAAGCTCTCAAAGATATTTGCTTTCACATCTATTAAACCAGTGGAGGAAATGCTTGGGCTTGGTTCCCAGATGCTCTTTCTAAATAATCACCTTCTCCCTACAGTGTCATAGTCTTTTTCAGCTCATATGAATCGTCCTCAGCCCACAGTATCTCCTCAAATATCTCCTCAGTTTCTCAGTCAGCAATTAAAGGGAAGGCAAAGCAGTCTGGGTGGGTTTGGGTGAGAGATGTCCTAGTCCTGCCTTGTCACATGGGGTTGACAGAGCGTGTGACAGCTTTCAGGGCTGAATCAGGCATTTGTCAGCATTCGGAGAAGTAGCTGCTCACCTGGTGGCCCAGTCTGGGTGACCATGGAATAAAAGATTTGTGGCTATTTCTCAAAATACAATCTAGTTTTTAATATGTTTTTAGGCTTAGGTTTATTTTAATATAAGAAAAATAAGTACAATTAAATTTATTCCCTCAAAAACTGCTTTTATCTTTGTCTCGTTAAAATATTTCCATGAAATGATACATAACAGGACCAACCATACCCGGTAACTAGTGACATTTAAAGCTCCACCAAAACCTTTAACATGTAGTTAATAATATAAATAATACTTAACTTCCAAGGTACTGTTTTTTGCTTTCCAGGTATTTGCATAATATCAACTCAATAATCCTCATAACTGCCAACAAAGTATTTTACAGATGAGAAAACGCATGAAGCATTTCTGCTGAGGCCTGGTTTAAGGGTATAAAGTGACTTCAGAATTTTTTTAAAGAATATTAAATACTTGAGGTGTCTTGGAAAAATCTGCAATTATACCATAAATAAAACCCCCATATATACAAGCACTTGGTTATAAATAGAGAGAAGAGTGTAGGGACATAACAACACTTGCCACTTTGTAAACATGTTCAGGGCAGTGATGCCCGCCTGGTGGCTGATTAGAAGGTGAGAGGTACAAGTCTGATCTGTCTTCCTTTCTGCAAGCGAAGCCTGGAAACTGCTCTGAAATAGCAACAAAATGGACATTAGCAGGTAGTATGAAGATCTGCTTATAAAACCAACCCGTAGTTTTAAAATACTTGTTGGCTCTGTTCATCTTCCACTGAATTTAAGTCTGACACATGCAGTTTGATGTATTATATCACAGTTTATTGTAAAAAAGAGTCTCTTTCAAACTATGAAATATTGTCTCAACTACTCCTGTTATCACCCATTATTTTGGCTATCCATTAGCATAAGGCTTTATGTGTTTATGATAAGTCGTGTCATGAATTTCCAAGATGCTTTGTTGTACAGCATTAGTCTTGGATACATTTTTTCACTTTCTCATGTTTCACCCAGCAGTTTTGGGTGGGTGGTTAGATTGCTAACCTACAACTTGATTTCAACCCCCGCCCCCCTCAAATATGAGCTATTTTGGAGTTCTGCATTTTTCTTACTTTACCTCTGAGCCAGGTTTTCTCTAACGGCCAGATGGCTGCTAAAAAACAGTGATGCCTACAGGTGGCCTTTATGATTAATATTTTAGTAGATTGGTACAGCTGCTTATTCGATGATCAGATAGAGGTTATATCAGGCTACAGAAAACATGCAATTAACTAATAAACAGTGACTGGAAATACAACCACACATTTTTAAAATTTATTTTCATTTTGATCAGGTGTTTATAGCAGGAACAAGAGTAAACAACTTTATAACATATCGTTTTAAAGTTGATAAAGTATGGTCTTTTATAGTTTCAGTCAATAGATTGAATCAAGCTAGTCTTATGAAGTAATATTTGTAACTTAATCAGAAATAATTAACAAGCTGTAAACCACTTTGAGATGTGAGAAATACTGTGTTAATCCCCTGACTGAAACAGCAAGAGAATGCTTATTTTACAAGTAGATATTCACAACTTCATATGAAGGTTGTAAATCAGTTTAGTACCCCTCCCTGGCACAGGTACTCCGTCTCAGGAGCATCTAACAGCTGCCTAAATTGGATCTGTGGCCAGCTGGTCAGTCCCATAAGTGGGCAAATAACACAGGAAATACTAAGGTGCTACAAGGAGAGAAGCAGTGAAAAATGAAACAGATGGGATACAGTAATTTCACCTCACTGGAATATTCAAGACAGAAGCAAACAAAAAAACTACATCAAATTGCTCTTTGGAGCTCTAAATTAATCTTATTCTGCCAGATTGCAAAACATAAAGAATGTATTACTATAAAATACCCTTGAAAGAAATAAAACAAAACACAAGAACCAAACAACAAAATAAACCAGAAGTAAGATTTCAAGAATGGGTAATCTTAATCTGTATGGTTAAGACCAACGGTATGTATTTTTTTATATATATAACCCTTATATTTTTAATTTAACATTAAAAATAATTTTTTTAGAATATTTACAAAGGGTTTTCAAGGGAAAAAAAAACCAACAAACCAACACAACAATTAATATTTGTGAGTGTGGTAGCTTGACTCTAGTTGGACAGCAGGTGCCCACCAAAGCTGCTCTGTCACTCCCTTCCTCAGCTGGACAAGAAAAGCAAAGCCACCTGAGCACAAACTGGCTCATGTTCAGCCACTGTTGACCAGCAGTCCACAGTCCTTTTCCACTGGACAGCTTTCTGTCCACTCTGCCCTCAGCCTGTAGCTGCATGGGATTGTTGTGGCCCAAGTGCAGGACCCAGCACTTGGCCTTGTCGAAACATACAATTGGCCTTGACTTATCGATCCAGCCTGTCCAAATCCCACTGAAGAGCCTTTCTACTCTCCAGCAAATCAACACTCTCACCCAACCTGATGCCATCTGCAAACTTACTAAAGGTGCCTGTGATCCCCTTGTCCAGGTCATTGATAGAGATGTTGAAGGGAACTTATCCCAGTGCTGAGCCCTGGGGAACATCACTTGTGACCATCTGCCAGCTGGATGTGGCATTGTTCACCACCACCCTCTGTGCCTGGCCATCCAGCCAGTTCTTAAGCCAGTGCAGTGCACCTGTTCAAGCCATGGGCTGTCAGCTTCTCCAGGAGTTTGCTGTGGAAAACTTTAAGCTTTACTGAAGTCCAGGTAGACAACATCCACAGCCTTTCCCTCATCCAGCAGGTGTGTCACCTGGTCATAGAAGGAAACCATGTTGGTCATGACCTGCCTTTTCTAAAGCCATGTATCTTAGTTTAATAACAATATGTTCGGGAGGTGAGATCTTCAATGAGCTAAATGCTCCTTTTCTTTCTTTTACTTCCCTTCCCCCAGTACTGACAAACTAGAAATGATGAGTCTGAATAAAGAAGGAAAAATAACAATTTTACTAAAAACGGATGGAAATAAAACCAAACAAAAAACCTGCCAACAACAGCAAAAAAAATATTACCTAGCTAGCCTGTCCACCCTAAATCAAAACAAAATCTGGAAGGATATCTTATTCAAAGAGAAGTCCTATGCCACCAGGGCGGTACTGTGGGTTTCAATGTAGCAATTTTATCCCATTTCCTGAGTTCCTGGGATGCTTCACTTCAGGGACCCCCACTTACTGGCAGGTTGTGTGATGTTGGGGACAGTCCCTGCCTGGCTCAGCTTGGATGGGGCATGGGGAGGGGTCCCCCACTCTATGAATCACATGATGATAGGAAAAAAAACAACAAAAAAATCTTTCCTGTTTAAGTAAAACTACAATACTGTGCTTGTTGGGTCTTCTGATCCCCTGGTTATCCTGTATGAGCCCGTTACACCCTGGTCTAACTCTACCAGGGGTACACTTTAATTTTAGACTTCAAGAGATTTTATCCACATAAATTCTGACAAAGCCTCTGATTCTTTGATTTCTTGAGTTCATGTCCAGAGAAAAACTACACACTTTTCTCTAGGAGATTTCTTTTAATTTGGTGAGGAAATAGGGATTTTGGCAAAAAGGGTTTTACAGAAATAACATGGAGATTCACAAAGCATTACAACAGGCTACTGAGTTTGTCAGGCATTACTATAGAGTAGAGAACCTTTGTTACACCCAGCAAGCACAAAACCTTATATAACTTAAGTGAGATACCCACAACTTACAGAAAATAGGTGTTTGAGTTACCCACAGTAGGAAGAACAGTGTAAAGGAAGAGATATTAGGAGAAGAATAAAGAAAGAAAGAGAAAAGAGAAAAATATACTACTGAGAAGTCACATGTTGACACCCTTGAGGAGAGCAGGCCAGGGCAGGATGGAGACCTTTTGCATGCCTCTTTATTTATTGTGGCCACTCCCTCTAGGCAGGACCTTTGGTTCGTTGACCATGCAAGTGTTCTCCTAGACAAAGTGAGGGGTGCCACAGCCAGTCAGAGGCTCTAGGGTGTGTGGTGTGAGCAGGCTACTAGGGGACCTTATTGATTGACAGGTCCCAAATGCCAGCTCTGTGCCATGTGGCTGCAGACCTCAGCAACCATCTTGGCTGACCACATGGACACTGGTGCTGGTGGCTTGATCCCCTCCCCAGACACACTCACACACACCCACACAGGCTGGTTTGGACCCAATAATTACTGATCTGGTCTAACAGTGCCACATGATGGCACTCAAAGTGATCTGCTCCATAACCTTCCTGGGCACCAAGGTGAAGCTGGCAGGACTGTAGTTCCCTGGGTCCTCCTTCCAGCCCTTCTTGTAGATGGGCATTACATTTGCTGACCTCTAGTCAACTGGGACCTCCTTGGGAGCCAGGACTCATGATAAATGATGGAGAGTCACTTGGAAAGGTCTTCCAGCAGCGCCCTCAGTACCCTTGGGTGGATCTCATCTGGCCCCATAGCCTTGTCTACATGAGTGTCTGCGTGTCTCAGAAGGTCACTAACTACATCCTCCTGGATCATCAGGGGTCTTTTCTGCTCCCTGTCCCTGTCTATCAGCTCAGGGGGCTGGTTACCCTGAGGATATCTAGTCTTTCTCTTAGAGACTGAGGCAAAAAAAGCATTGAATTCTTCACCCTGTTCCTCATCCTTAGTGGCAATATTCCCCCCATATTCAATAAAGCATGGAGATTTTCCTTTGCCCTGCTTTTGTTGATGATGTGTTTATAAAAACACTTCTTATTATCTTTCACAGCAGTGATTAGACTGAGTTCTAGCTGAGCTTTCACCTTTCTAATTTTGTCTCTACATGACCTAGCAACATATTTTTACTCTTCCAGAGTTGCCTGCCCCTTCTTTCAAAGGTCACAGACTCTCTTCTCTGATTTCTTGTGAAAGCTTCCTGTTCAGCCAGCCTGGGCTTCATCCCCTATGGCTCATCCCTCAGCACATAGGAATGGCCTGTTCCTGCATCTCTAAGATCTACTTCCTAAAATATGTCAAGCCTTTCTGGACCCGTTTGTTATTAAGAATTTTTTCCAAGGCACTGAACAGACCAAAGTCCTCCCAGAAGTCCAAGGCAGAGATTCAGTTGACCCCCTTCCTTACTTCACCAAGAATCAAAAACTCTCACTTTGTGGTTGCTGTGCCCAGGATGGCCTCTGACCACCACATCTCTCACCAGCCCTTCTCTGTTCATAAACAGCAGGTCTAGCTGTGCACCACCCCCAGTAGGTTAACTTATCAGCTGTGCAAGAAAGTTCTCTCCCACACACTCCAAGAATCTCCTAGACTGCCTCCTCTCTGCTACATTGAGTTTCCAACAGACATGTGGAAAGCTGAAGTCCCCCACAAGAGCAAGGACTAGTGGTCATGAAACATCAACCTGACTTATAGAATACCCTGATTCTTCTGCACTGGAATCAAATCTTCTGGAGAACAAACTTAGCCAGTGATAGCCCACATTTCCTTGCATGGCTGGGTTATGGCGGCGAGCTCAAGAAATCACTGAATCAGAGCCCCGGAGTGACTGCTGAATGAACTGGAAATATCAATTGAATATGACAGCAGCGATCTCACTCTGAAACCCATTTATTTTTTTAAGCAATGACTGTTTCAGTTCAAATTTGCAAACTGCCAGCTTTGTTGGAGGAGTCTCTTTCTTGGATGTTCTTTAGCTTATCATTTCCCATGACATGTGTTGCACTGTAATAGTAAAAGTGTTATCTTGAGAATAGTGTTCTGTGGGTGCTATCCTGCAAAATGAATTTTCCTTGTCCTCAGTTCTACTGTCACTTAGCAACCAAGAGGATAATCAGCAAAATTCTAAATATTATCTCGTCAAGGAGATCAAAACACAAAAATACAAAATTGTTGGGGAAAATAACTCTATTTTTTTTGTTTTTCTTTTTCTGCTTGCTTCAGCACCTTGCAGTGGCAGAGCTGCAAAAAAAATTGCTTGTCACAGTGCATTTATACTGCAAGCTAAGGATCTGGAAGATAGTTCCAGAGATTGATACATTTTAATACTCTTTAAGTCAAAAATGGTCCAAAGAGACATGGAGATAGATCTGCTGCAGACAGGACTATGGCCTACTATGATATCACTAGTAATATCCTCCTGATGTTGTGATGTGATCCAAGGTTTTAGTCATAGAGATCAGTGAAACTTCACCTGAAAGATTATGCAGAGAATACAGCAAGATTAGATCTGCTCAAGAATTTTAGAGAATCAGGGTGTAATACTATATAGGGAGTTTGGAAAAGGAGTTAGAAGAATTGTGTCCCACTGTCTTAACTCATCATTATTGCCTTGTGATTTGACTTCCCGGCTCACTAAGGGCACAGATTATCACTCAGTGGCTCTGTTTAACACCCATGACTGAGCTAAAAAACACCGTTTCAGAGAAGCAGAGTGTCACAGAAGATACTTTTAAATGATGAGGGCTATTTATTCATGTTGTAAAGAAAGGTTTTCAGAGCTTAATTATCCTTTAAAACATGCTGGTTTATTTCCAGTCTTAATTTGCCTAGTTTTAAAAAAGACTGAATTCTATCTCTTTCTGTTACATTAAACAGTCTTATAGTGGTCATCTTTTCCTCATAGAAGCATTTTTATTAAATTGAATTATCTTCTCTCTGGCCTTTTTGTTAAGCTTCTCTGCTGACTTTCATTAGTCTCTCTCCCTAGTGCTTTCTCCAATCTCTTCTTAGACTGTTCTGGAAACTTTGTTCCTTAGCAAATAAAGAAAAGGAACAAGGAAAATTCTCAAAACTTTGCAGTCTGTGGAATACATAATTCTTATCATTCTCCAAGTGCAAACCTTAGCACCGGGCTCAGTATCTTAACACTGAGTTCCTCATGCAACAGTGACATTTTATTCCTTTTCCTGATTAGCATTTCCTTTCCACAATTGGGAACGAGGCTTAGTCTCCTTAGCAATTTATTACAAAAAGAGTCAGTGTGCTTTTGGTTACCCTCAGGGAACTCTGAGATACCTTTTTTAAAATCACAGTTCTTTATTAAGAAAGTGCATCTCAATCACCGTGATGAACCATAGTGTAGCCTATGCTCTATGCTAAATAATGTATTGCAAGAGTCCAGCTTGCATATGTTCTAGATCATACTACGTAATTAATGTTTCCTTTAATAAACTTACCAGGTTTTGGGTCATTCTACATCTTTGTTTTCGGTTTTGTCATTTTTTTGGCCAATAACTAACAATCATAGACCATAAGGTTAGAATGGACTTCAGTAGGTGATCTAATCCATCCTGCTGAACACAGGTAAATAATACCTAAGAAAAGCCCCAAACATGTGAGGTTCAGAGACTGTCTGACTGGAGGCCTTTGGTGGTATAACAGCTGCACAGTTATTCCCTGGCACTCTACTGGGATGGATGACAGAATTTAAGACAGATGAGCAGCTCCCTCAGGATATGGCCCCCATATTTCAGAAATGAGTGGCCCAAGCAGACAAAGCTTTCCATGAGAGGAGATAGTTAAAAAGTGGCACTAGCTGCTGCCATGGAGGACTATGTTGGCATCACAGCAGAGGGCTGTGCAGGGGCATTGCAGCCTTAGGCCATGCAGCTGAAGTTGATCTTAATGTTTCCTGCTGAAGTCCATGTGGCTAAACATAACTGGTCCTGATAGAGTTGTTTCTTATTAAATAGGAAGAAAATGAACAGACAAAACCATTTCAGAGCATGTCTGTAGTTCAGAATACCTTTAAATAAAGAAAAGGCTAAAGAAGACATTTATCTCCATTTTCAATTCCATTAATAGGAGTTAAGCTGCCTTCAGAGGCCCAAGGCCTCTGTGAAGAAAATGTTGCTGTCCCCTTGCTGCAGGCTGGAATCCAAAAGGCACAGAGATAAGCTGATTTAAAGGTGTCACACAAACCTCATTAAGCCTGTGTGTTGTGAAAAGACCCACAGGTGCCTGGCTTTCATTTCTCTGCACTGCTTACTAACTCCTCCATTTATTCAGAATATACATAGGGTTGCTGTCACCAACAAATGATTTATTTCATCTCCTATTTGTAGCCACATGAATGATAAAATTAATCTGTATACAAGAAGTCATGGGGCAATGTCAACTCAAGTGTAAGATGTTGCTATGGTGGAAAACAATTCCAAAATATTTTCCTGATCACTTGACACCAAAGGTGATCACTTTTTCTCTACTTGAGTTATTGTTTTCTATTGCCTAACTTTGAGGTTCTAACACCAATGATCAGGAAAGAAAACCATGCTTTAAACTTTCAAGGATCTCTGGTGAAAGCGTTGATGGATTATGCTAAACTGATACAAACCACATGTCAACCTGAATTCTTGGGATGCAGTTGGCATGAAAGGGACACACAGCATTAAGCATTATCTGAAGCCTGCCCATTGCACGCCTCTTTGCTTTTATCCAATCTTCTAACTTTATTTTTTTCTGTATCTTCAGAAACATGGGACCTATTCTAAACTCTTCCTTCTGTTTTTGAGTTTTCTTTGTGATGGGTTAATCCTGACTGGACAGCAGGTGCCCATCAGAGCAGCTCAATCCCTCCTGTCCAGCTGGACAAGGGAGAGAAAATTAAGACAAAAGGCTCATGGAACAGATAATAGCAGGGAGATACTACTCACCATTTACCATCACAGACAAAAGACTCAACTTGGGGAAATTAGTTGAATTTATTACTAATCAAATCAAGGCAGGATAATGAGAAATGAAACCAAATCTTAAAACACTTTCCCCCCATCCCTCCCTTCTTCCTGGATTTAATTTCATGACTAGTTTTCTTTCCCTCCTCCCTGCCAGCAGCACCAGCAGGCAGGAAATGGGGGCCATGGTCAATTCACCACACATTGTCTCTGATGGTGCTTCCTTCTCAGGGACAGGACTCCTCACACTCTTCCCCTGCTCCAGCGTGTGGTCCCCCCATGGGAGACAGCAATTCTTCATAAACTGCTCCAGTGTGGGTCTCTTTCCATGGGGTGCAGTCCTTCAGGAACAGTCTGCTCCAATGTGGGTCCCCCACAGGGTCGCAAGTCCTGCCAGCAAACCTTCTCCAGCACAAGCTCCTCTGTCCAGAGAGCCACCAGTCCTGCCAGGAATCTGCCCCAGTGCAGGCTTCCCATGGGGTCACAGACTCCTTTGGGCATTCACCTATTCTGAAGTGTGGTCCTCCATGGGCATCAGGTGTATCTTTGCTTTCCGATGGACCTCCATGGACTGCAGAGGTACAGCTGCTTCAGCATGGGCTACACCATGGGCTGCAGGGGAATCTCTGCTCTTGCACCTGGAGCACCTCCTCCCATTTTTCCTCACTGATGCTGGTGTCTGCTGGGTTGTTTCTCTCCCATATTCTCACTCCTTTCTCCTGCTGCAGTTGTGTAAGTTTTCCCCCCCTTCTTAAATACATTATCCCAGAGATGCTAACACTGTTCCTAATGGGCTTGGCCTTGGTCAGCAGCAGGTCTGTATTGGAGCCAGCTGGCATTGGCCCTGTCAGACATGAGGGGAAGCTTCTGGCAGCTTCTCGCAGAAGACACCCCTGCAAATCCCTCATCCCTGCCAAAACTGCTACACAAACCCAATACATCTTATTTCCCCTTCTTGCTCATTTTCTTACTCTGCCCCTCTTCAATTCTCTCCACTGTTCTTTCACCTCAGTTTTGTCACCTTATTCTATTGATTGCTCCTTCTGTCCTGACACATGGCAACTATTTTGTTACTCTATTAGACCAAGTCCTTACCAGATCAACTGAGGGAAGGTTCCAATCATCCCAGTGTCAATTGAGTCTAGTGACAGTTAGTGCCCGGTCTATTTTCACAGCCCATGATCTTTGGTTCTTTGCCCATGAACTGGTAGCTCTGGCAGGCAGGATAGCATCATGAATCACTAGGAAGAGTAGGAAAAGGAAATCATTTGTGAAAAATAAGTGCATTACAACATTACAAGCTAGCAATAGGATATTTTAACCTTTTGACCATTGCTGTCTTTCCATCATTTACTGAGTCTGATGGGCTTATGTTCTTTGTGTAAAGTTTTATCTTCTCATCCTCTTTGTAACTCTTGGGAGCATCTGGGAGCTTCATAGGTCAACAGGTCCTGAAAAACCATGATTAGCCTCCAGGTGCTAAATACTTATCACATAAAAGCCAAATCAGTTAATCTGTATGCCCTCCCACTGATTGCCTAAATTGACTCCTACAGTGAAACAAGAGGAGAAAATTCTGTGGCTGATGCCCTTTCCACAGTGTGACAAATACACAGTGAAAAAGCAACATGGGAGCAGATATCAACAAAAATTACAGATAAAAGGACACAGCAAGTCATGAAGGGTCCACGTTCATGGATGATCCTTATTCCTGTTTATATGACAGCTGCATTTTCCTCAGGGTGACCCATGCTCCCATGAAGCAATACTTCCTAAACATGGTGGGAGGCAGAACCTTCCCTCCTGAGATGATAATTTGATGCTTTTTTACTTCCCTTTCAGTCTGTCATCCTGTAGCGCTTCTGATGTTGAAAGCTGGGGTGGGAGTTTTAATATTCTCTGTATGTGCATTTATGAACTATAAAAGAAATTAAAATTGTCATTTTTGTACCATTGGCTGGGGCACATAAATTGACTGAACAGTGCCATCATTTATAGAAATGTCAGTGAAAGAAGTCAATATGAAATCTCATAAACTGTTTCTGTCCCCTTTTTGTGGTGGCTGAACAACAAAGAAAGAGCAACCAATATTCTCACATTAAACATTTTGTTCAATATTTAAACATCAGGGCCTAAATTTTTAACATGGTGCAGAAATCTTCAGCTGTTTGCCTCTGATGGAAAGTAATAGGAAGCATGGAGCTAAATCCCACCACACCATATTTATTTAATATTTATCCCTAAAGGCTTCTTCTGCTGCTGAAAAGATTTGAGCACAGTGCACTTGCTAAGGCTTTCGGAGGCATTCCAATATCACCTAGTTGATTATGTGGTTTGCAAAGAGCATCTTAATTTTATGCCTTGCAGTGCATATGGCGGGGGAGGGTGGGGGGTGGTGGGGGAAGCAAAACTGTTGTGCCAGGCTGCAGGGAACAAAATATGTTTGTAAGATTTAAAGGAAAATCAGAGATTTTAGTTAATCAATCCAACCTAAATAATTTAATGTACTAATCTGACAGGGATAGACAAAATAAAGGAACAAACAGAGCCCATTTATTTAACACACTGCATTTTTAGATCTTGGCTGCAAAACATGTTTCTATTTATGTTACCTTTTATTTAAGCTTCTCTTTGTGCCTATGCAACATCAGTCCTTAGGTTTTCATGAAGTCTCTGAAGAGGCAATAGCACGCCCTTGTTCCTTTCTAGAACATTTGAGTCCGCTATACACAAGCTCCTTGATTCTCACTCCAGTTTGGGGAAGGCTGAGCTGGTTTTGTATTCAATGTACTTTCTCCTCTGCACTCCCTGGGTCATGCAATTCACTTGGGGGAGGAAAACCTATACCCCTTGTTATCTCCCAGACTATTGGGGTAAGGAGAAAGAAGACTGGTGACCTTCATGATGGCTCTCCACCTTGTGACACGGCATTGGGCAAGGACTGGTAGTTTGAGGATGCAGAGGAGCACAGAGCAAGGTGAAGGATTGCCCCAGTAGGGTTAGAGTGTAAGTGGGAGGGTAGGTGAGGAACTTTTCTGTTGTACTAGTATGAAGACTGGGTCCTCCTGCTTTTTCTTTTACCTTGCTGGGACAGTGTGTGCGAAGTGTAGCTGTTGTACCATAAGCTTCCTGTCCTGTGCTTTTCTTCCCCTAACTGCTGAGAGAATAATCTTCATGGGCATGGAATACTTACCTGGGCACATCTCAGGTGTAAGCTCATAGCATGGACTATTTACAAGTCTGGTTTTAAAGCTGCATTCAGCAAAGGAGGCATAGCCCATTTGCCTTATATTGTGAAACATCCCATGGGAAGCATTGCCTAGCTTTTGTTTCCTTGGAAGTAACTCATTAGAGCTATCTTGTGTCAAGCAATTCTTGGCCTATGCTGTTGAGAGCAGTTCCAGAAGTGATGACACTTGCAGAATTGTGAAGCAAACTTTACAGCTGATTAATGAGATGTATTAGTTAAAACAGTATATGAACTATTATCTAGTAACTAGCTGAGCTAGTGATCTATCCGTTGAGAGATTTAGGAATTACAAATTTTCATAATCTGATTAGGGTTATCTGTGGTTTATTAAGTGACAATTAATGAAAGCTCTGAGATAGAGTTTATAATTGTGATGAATTTTCAGTATAACAATATAAAAGTAACAAACCTTTAAGGCATGTGACAAAGTGGGAGAGGGCATTTAGTGGATCTACTTACCACAGTTTTTAACCAGAATATTTCAGAGTTTAGCTACTTTATCATTATGCTTCATAATATTTTTAGACATATGACATAACGGACATATGATTCCTTTGCAGTCCTACAAATGAGTAATTTTAAATGAAAATACAAGTTTTTCATAAGTAAGTTGTCGTGTTGGAGGGTTGAATCCACAATGCCAGGGAAGTACTACAATTGTAATGTCAGATGCTGGGTGGTTTTCCCACAGAATGGAATCTGTGGGGCTTGTCCCATGTGCAGGGAGATTACATGAGCCTAAGATGGGAAGGAGAGGGCTGATCCCACGTGAAGGTTCCAGAAGAAGACTTCCTTCCCCCTGACTGACTATCTCCACAGCTGGCTATGCCTCCAAGCCAGGTCTCTTCATCTTTAGGTGAAGCCAGGAGACTACTAAGACATACCACTAATATTTCAGTCTGACACTATTATGTATAGAATCTGATACAATAATATTACCATTATCTACAGTGACAATGCTTTCAGCAATGAATCAAGAGGAGTATGAGCTGTAGTCTCCTGCTACGGTAGAGACTTAATATGGGATCTGTCAAATAATGAACAAAAAGCAGTGGGAATCAGATTATACCTCTACAGCTGCAATTTTTGAATCACTGCTCACAATTGTTCAATATGCTTTATTTCATTTTGCATATGGTCTTCCTTATATGCTCCTCTTAGACTGGGCCCTATTTATCCTACTGTTTTAGAGCTTTACTGAGCAGTTGTAGATACATTTGTTGTTTGTGAGAGCACCACTTTGTTTTGGGGTAACACAACGAACAGCAATCCTGCAAAACTCTACAGAAACCTGCATGAAGGCAGCAAAGGGTGTGCTGATGTGGAGGAGAGGCTGGCTGAAGCTGGAATACTTTTATGGCTGATGTTGCCAAACTTTCTTTGTTCTGCAGTTGCCTCCCTGCAATGACCAAAGGCTGAGGAATGACAATGGCAGTGGAAGAAACAACAAACCACACAGAGGGCTGCCACTGAAAAAATGTGTATGTGAAACTGGAGAACAAAATCCCCTGCTAAGTCCATTATTAAATTATTTCCCTGAATTTCAATTGCTGTGGTTGTATTGAGTCTTTTGGCTCAGCCATATGATCTGAAGGTGGTTCACTGAAACCCCTCAAAAGTGCTCTGAGGAAGTGGTCACGATACACTGCAATTCCTCCTTTGCTCCTGTCATGTTCTGCACAGCAAGTAAGTTGCTGCATTCCTTTCTGGCATGTGGCATTTCACAGGGGTGGAAAATCACTATGAAGTGGAAAACGATTTTCTTTTTCATCTCCAAAGTTGCAAAAATGGCCTTCCAAAATGAGGTTCTTCCTGGTTTCATGAAGTCAGAATTGAAAGTAATGTTAAAAGATCTTATATAGTCATATGAAACTGAAATATTTTTTTTCTATTAATTGTCATTTATTGCTTTCACCTAAAATCAACCACATAACCAATCGGTTGAAAATTACGTTGCAATTTCCTCTACAAGTCAAAAAGATGTGACCGATCTGAGGAAGTGCTCTGAAACAAAGCCACCAAAACTGAAGGAATAGCAGAAATTTAGGTAGATGGTTAATTCTAAGCCACACTTTGATTTATAAAGTGGTATGCTATAAAAACCAGATCTGATAACCATGCCAGAAAAGAAGGCCATCAAGCACAAGGAGAAAGCAGCCCTGACATATGATAAAGGGCTGTGGACCAAAAGTAGAACAGCAGTCAGAGCTGGCAGTAAAGATTAGGAAAACCCCTAGTTGCAATATCTTCTCTTAGAACTGCTGGTTGGAGATGTGGAAAATTATATTAGAAAGGTAATGAACAATTCAACCCTTAAGGGACTAAGAAAACTGCAAATTTTAAAGTTAATTTGGTCACAGTCCTGGTGAAAGCTTCTTCTTTGAGCTCTGTAACCACTTCATAAAATTTACAGTTAATTTTAATCCGGGTTCATATATCTTTATTTGTTTTACCTGAGCTTTTAACAATAAATCATCATAACTTTCGTCAACAATAATAATAAAAGGAGTACTTCTGCAGTCATGTGCTGGATTTGTCATGGAATTTTATCTTTTTCTTTTCTTTTTTTTTTTTTTTTTTTTCCCAGAAGGTGTTTACAATAACTGTAACAACTTGTTATTGCCACCAAGTCTAAATTCTGTAAGGTACTTGGCTGTCTCTATATCACTAAGCAAAAATCACAGAAGCATTGAGCTGGAAGGACCTTGGTACCAAAATAGGAGCAAGTGTCCCCAGACCAATCCTGGCAAGCAGTACTGTAGGAGCAAACATACAATGTGGGCAAATAATGTGATGGCTAATAATGACAGGAGAGAAGCCGTTGCTCTGGTGAGGGTTTAAATTTTGACCATCTCATGGGAAACACATTATTATATCTATATAGCAGGCAAAAGAGTAAGTTCTTTTCTAACCCCAGCACTTGCCTGCTCCAGTTGATTTCAGTGGACATCTGGCACATTGATTTCCCATGGAAATGCAGAAACTGGTCCTCTTTTTTTTGAAATGTTTTATTTCTCATTGTTTCCCAGCTTGCATAAAATGATTTAGCTCAGTAATTGTATTAGATTTACACGTGCTTCTATTGCATTTAAGGCATCATTAGCCAAGTAGAGCTAGTGAATTGTTACCAAAATTTAATATCCTAAATTTCACTTTTTATAAAATATGAATTTACATTAGGTCTTGAAGGTGTGCATTTTCTGAATAAAACTGCTACTTCTTTGTAAAACAGACATTATTGTACTGTCTGTATGTTCCGTGATATTGCATAAGGCATTACCTTCATAAAATAATGAGAGCAAAACTGAAGCTCTTTCATCTGCAGATGTAGCAATGTCAATCACATTTGTCTTGATTAGATGGCAAGACAGATAATTGCAGTTCAAGTGAAATGTCTTCACTGATTGCTGACTATGTAATTGTGAGGGATTGATAAAACACTCTGGCAACAGGGTCATTAACTCTATGCAGTTTTTACAGAGTTTTTAAAAAGTTATAGGCATATGCTTTGTCAACAGTGGTATAGAAGCAAGTTATTCAGTTCTTTATCATGATGCGTTTCTAGGAGCTTATAAAGGTAACCAAAACATGAAATGACAGATTTGTAAATCCCACTCTGTGTGGGCTGAGGAAGCAACTTGCATTCATTGATTTGTAAGGATTTGACCTTGGATCTTTCTTATTTGTATACGTCAAAACTGACACTGTAAAAGGTCAGAGGGAGCTTTCTATGGGCCAGAGCTGTAGAATATGTATTAGAGGCTGATCCTGTGGGTAAGGCAACATTTCAGACCTCAGGTCAGTTACGCCTTTTAGCATATCCTCTGTGATCTTTCTCAAATTAGGCTTTTCATACACCAGAACTCCTAAAGGATACAGATATAGCACTTCTGCAGTAGCATTCTGTTTACAGTAAAACTGCTGCATGGCCTCAGATGGAAAAAGTTAAAGGAGACTAAGTCTCACTTGGGGATTCATATCCTGTTGTTAATGAAGAGCTGCCCACCTCAGTTTTGCAGGCTGAATTCTTAAGTTTCCTGTTAACATACCTGTACACTTTATTTCCCTTTTCTAAGAGTTTGACACATACCACAAACTAAAACTCTTTCCATCCCTGAGCATGACCTGATTAACTTTAGTTTGAGAAGCAGGATATTTTTAAACCGCATTTTACACTGCTTCTTGTCAGTGGTGACAATTCATTATGATAATGAAGGTTAATTGAGAGAAACTTTTTTCCAGCAGCCATGAGAGATAGTTTTTAATTTTTTATATAGTATCCTTATGAAAAATTTGAATTTTCTTTGAATGATAGACATCATGCTAGTAACAATGATAAAAAGGGAATTCCTGAATAGAAGTACATTAACATCAGATTCAACATTAGCTAGAGTATGAAACAAACAATTTGCTAAGTGAAAAGCAAAGCAGGAAGATAATAAATGGTCGTGTTTTGAAAAACAAAGGCATAGTGAGATTTTATTGTTATCTTTTATTGAAACCACTAAAGAACAAGGGGACGTAGAAAGACTTTGGAAGATCTTATGTATGGACTCTAAATACTGAAATGCTGATCCAGCTCTCTGCAAAGGGTGGAGCCAGATCTCTGACCTTGCAGTTCTTCTTGCACAGAAGAGCTGACCTGCTGTCCAGGGCCGTAGCTCAGAATTGCATTACATTATCAGCAACTTTGCATGACACCTACTTCCCTCAAATGCCAGAATGGTGTCTGTGGAGGGATTTATCCCAGTTCCAGGTGTTTATGGTATAGACTCTTATATGGGATGATGGGATACTCTTGTCATGAGCAGAGATCTGTTCAATAGGGTCAACAGAGTGTGGGATGTGATTTGTCTCAATGCCAAGTAAGTGCCCACATTTGACTGGATAGGTCACAACCCAGACTCCACTGACTTCACCACTGACTACTAAGAACTTAAATAGCTATTCAAGATAGATGCCAAACAGTCAGGATTCATTCCCTCTTGGGGTCTGGCTTGCAAGGTTTCAGTTTATAAGCAAGCAGACAGATACTTTGTGCATTAAATTCTGTTCCTAGGACTTCACTGTGCTCTCCCCTGCCATAGCTTTTTGTGCCCACTTGCCCTATAACATCGATTACAGATCTGGAGGTTTGGTGTTTTGACAGAGCAGACCTGCATCATGACACACATGGGTTGACAAAGAGATAAACCAGGTCCAGAGGTCTCTAATAGAATTAATTTCAACCAGTTACTTGGATTAAAAACTCTTGGTCAGTTAGTATTAATGTTGCCATTTGTATTGAATTTACCACCATTAAACATTAATAACAGTTTCTTTGTAGCTGGTTGGGGCCTATTCAAACTAGAGAAAAGCCCCAGCTGGTTTTAATGAGATAGGGGAGAAGCTTAATTAGTCATTAAATGAGGGATCCTTTGCTATGTGCTGACAGGAGAGTCGTGGTTTATTTCCCTGCCATGGGAAACCTTCTGTTGAAATAAAAGTATATCCTACTCAGGGACTGCCAATTACTGATGTGTCTCTCTAGAAAATGCCTGTTGTGCGGTTCTGTGAAACACAAATCCTTAGTGGGATAGTTCAGGTCTCATTAGAAACTCTTCCTAGACCTGATGTGCATGAAAAGGAGCTTATGTGTAGAGACATCTAGGAAAAACATCTAGAGAAGTATATGCCATTTTCTGCAAAAACTTCTCTCACTTTAAAGAGGAGAGATGCACAGACTTTGTGCAAGGCTGGATGTGAATGTCTGCTGATGGTTGGTTCTGAGCAGATGGCAAGGGATGTCTGATACCTTTTTATAACAGCACTATATTTGCTAATGTTTCCTATGTGGCAACAAAAGAATAAAATGTAACTGGTCAAGAGCGTGAGAAGTTGCTGCTTAGTAGTTCAAAACCAACTTCTGGATGTAAAATAGACACGCATTCTTAACTTTTGAATTTGATCAGTGGTTCATTCTTCCTGTAAACCTATGTCTCAAGGCAGTGATCTCAACTTTAATTAAGTTCTCTCCTAATAAAAAGAGGTGGTTGAATTAGGGGTCTACTACACAGACCGTTTCCTATTCTAAGAATGGTAGAGGTGTAATTGTGCTGCTGTTCTTCAAGACATCTAACAACAGGTTTGGAGTATTTTTTCTCACTCACAGAACTGGGCAAAGACCTGTACAGCCTCCTATTCCTGTGAATAAGGAGTTTTTCTGCTGTCTGAAAATCTAAATATCTCATAGCCTAAATTTCCTTAAGCATAAAGCCAATTAAAAGCAGAGAAGAATATGTCCCAAAACTAATTAGGCCTTTGTAGCCAAGCTTTTAAACCCTATTGGTCTGAAGCTAGAAGGAAACTTCAAGGCAGAGGCATGTCAGGTCTGTGCAGCTGTTAATGTGCAGCCTTATGACTCAGATGATGCAGACATCAGGTAGAAAGCAGTAGTCTTTAATCTACACTCATTTTTTCATAGTGGGCTGACACTGAGGTGTCCTGGCATCATGCAACAGTGAATGAAGGTCTGGGGAGAACTGGATCCCGGAGGGACCTGAGGCAAGCAAGCACCTTGAGTGGTTTAACTGCTGAGATGTGAGCACTCAGGTCCTCAGGTGTGCCACACTTCTGAGAGCTACAGATCACCAGTCACCCACCTAAAGGCTAAGGGGTCTTCTACAGCTTCTCAGCAGCAAAAAAGCAGCTTGTTTTGTTATTTTGCTGAATAATGTCTCTCAGAGCCATGGCTGCCTTTAGTTCCCATGGGCTCAGTGTCCAGACACAGTGTCCTGCTGCTCCATCAGGTATTATGAAAGAGGTTCTTTTTCCTTATCACTTCTCTTGAGCTGACATACAGCCTGAATGACAAAGAAATATATTCACTGAGGTGAGCAACACCATAATTAGAAAAGCATCAGACAATTGGGATAGCTCTGAAAATCTAGACAACTGTGCACAGAAGATGAAGGGAAAATGACCATGGCAATTCCTTTTCCTTAAACTGCAAATAAAGTGATGAGGCTGTTCTGAAATGAAGAAAATACTGTTGATATTTAGTGCAAAAAAACATGGGACATGTTTTGAAAACTTGATTTTTTGAGGACATTACACTTCAAGGATTTGTTCTCTGCAGCTCTCCGTAAAGACAAAACAGCTTTGGATTTCAAGGAGATATTGTGAATGGGTGTGAGTGAATTCCTACCCAAAACCATTAATTCAAAATGTCTTTGCAGGCAAGTTGGTTAAAACCCTTGAAACAGCTGCATTTTTGAAGACATGGCTGATAGGTTACAGTTAGAGTCAATCTTGTTTAACACTTATGTTAATGTTCTAAGAAGGCTGAGTAGGCTGCTTGTTAATGGGGTCCTTAGACCATTAAATTGAAAGGAAATGTGAATCCAGGCAGGAGAAAGTAATAATGATAAAATGACACAAAGCTGCTAGCAAAGAACAAAATTAGTTTGGTTTAGAGGAAAAGAAGCAAAATGATTCCATGAAAATTATTTTTTCTTTAGGCAGTAGGTAGAGAAATAAAAATTGATGGTGTTGAATAAAATATAGAGACAGAAATACATCTCTGGGAATGGTTTGGGTACAGGTGACAGGGTTTGGATCAGATGCTTTCTTCCTTTCTGTCTTCTTTTCTAGGACTCTGCAACTTTTGAACAAGTTGCTACTGGAATTTTTAGTCTGCATATACAAACTGAGCAAAGCAAAGTAATTTAGCTGAGATGTGTCAGTCTCATATGTAACCTGAGCATCATTGTACACAGAGATGTGCAGTCAAAATGATGAAGATTCAAAGAATGAAAATTAAGCCATNATATTAGATGCTAAATGGAACTAGGTGACTAAGGTCGCAGAAGCAAGGCTTGGAGGAGTTTCAGAGCAGACAGACAATGGCTCAGCTGTGCCACTTCAGACATGACAATCCTCTGTTGTGCAGATCTCCCCAACACAGTGAGTGACTGAGAGATGGGGTGGAAGGGAGCCCCTGGACCTTTCATGAACAGCAGCTGATGCCAAGAAAGCCAGTGGCAACCCAGCCTGTATCAGGAATATTGTGACCAGCAGGACCAGGGCAGTGACTGACCCTTTGTACTTGGCACTGCTGAGGCCACGCCTTGAATCCTGTGTCCAGTTTTGGGCCCCTCATGACAAGAAAGACATTGAGGTGCTGGAGTGTGTCCAGAGAAGGACAGTGGAGCTGGAGGAGGATCTGGAACACAACTCTTATGAGGAGCAGCTGAGGGAGCTGTGGAGAACCTTAGAGGTTGAGCGGAGACCTCATTGCTCTTTAAAACTCGCCCTGGTGGGGGTTGGTCTCTTTTTCAAGATAACAAGTGACAGGACCAGAGGAAATGGCCTTGAGTTCTTTCAGGAGAGGTTTGGATCAGATATTAGGGAGAATTTCTCCATTGGAACAGGCTGCCAAGGGAAGTGATTGAGTCTCCATCTCTTGGAGGTATTTAAAAGGCATGTAGATGTGGCACTTAGGGACATGGTTTAGTGCTGGACTTGGCATTGCAGGGTTAACAGTTGGACTTGATTGTCTTACAGATCTTTTCCACCCTAAATGATGCTATACCCATCCCAAGCTTATGTCCATCCTTTCCTTTTAATCTGAGAATTTTGGATCTAGAAATATTCTATATGCAACGTTATACTTGGACAGCATGTAAAGAATAGAGCTCACAGACCTGTAAAGCTAACTGGGCCTTTTCCTTTGTTAGTTCTTCTCTAGAACAATGACAAATTTATTTAGTGAAAGAAAACCATGCTTCCCTGTTCCAATGAGGAACACACATTGGAGGTTTTTGAAACAGAAAGTAACTAGAGGAAAGTCAAAGTGACTCTTCCAGCCACAACATACTGTAAATGCCATTCTGCAGTTCATTACATTTTGACAGATTCTGCTGTCAGGAAAAAAAAAAGGGGGGGGAGGGGAAGGGGGAAGGGATGAGGGCAGACTAAAAAGAAAGAAGTGAAGCATAGTAAAGGACTGGAAGTGAGATACATTATTTTCCCGGTGAATAAGTGTATTGGTGGTGTTCACAGACAAAATAATGTGGTGAATTCACAGTGTATGAATAAGTAGGGCTGTCAGTACAGTTTAGCAATCAAGAATTGCTGCAGTACTGAATATATTACTCATTACTGAAAATCAACAGGTCAGGTACTAATTGTCATCACTTCCTGCTCTCATCATTTATGTTGTCGGTTGTGGGTGTTAAAAATTACTGTGTGGCCAGTGAGTAGAAAATTCAATATCGCGTTTGACCATTTTGCCAAATTTTCTATGAGGACATAAGACAAACGATTGCAA
The DNA here is from genome assembly GCA_013400415.1 of Scytalopus superciliaris. Taxonomy (NCBI): domain Eukaryota; kingdom Metazoa; phylum Chordata; class Aves; order Passeriformes; family Rhinocryptidae; genus Scytalopus; species Scytalopus superciliaris. The sequence continues at coordinate 127,863 of VXBX01009583.1, read as the reverse complement.
AAAATTAGGATCCTGAAGGTGTTGGCTTGCTTCTAAGGCTCAGAGCACAAGTTTGGTTAAGTTGTTCCTTAAATTAAACATAAGGAAAATGATAAATTATGGACTAGAATTTCTACAGACATTAATTAATGTTGCATCAGTAGATGCAACAGAGCTATATCCATTTGTGACAATAAGTGATTTACAGAAATTTGCTTTGGCTTGGAACAGCGTCCTGATTCCCTTTGCACACCTTCTCCATATGTCAAAGTAAAAAGTATTTTTGCTCTTTGTGTTTGGACTGTTTGTTAATGAAACATGTGACAGGCAGTGCATGAGTTTATTGAAGTGTCACTTATTTAAACAAAACTGTAATTATTGTAGCAAATTACTGAAGATAACATTTGCTTGGCTTCATCATAAAGTAGTGCTGTCTCTTGCTGTGTGCTGTTAGGTGGTCAGAGGAGATAAAGAGAACTTGGAGTTCACATGGATGGAGAGCATCAGTGACTTGTCAGACTATTTTGCACACTGAATAGCATTCATCAGCCTTAGAAAGGCACTCACAGCTAGTTATGTCAGGCATTACATGAACAAATAGAGCATTTTTGGCCAGAAAGAATGCAAACATTATGCAGCTTGGTCAAGTGGGCAGAGTACTGGTCTCAATTCAAAGAATGGAATTTTCTTGCCTGCTGTGTGACCTTGAATAAATTGATTTGCCTCTCTGTGCCTTAGTTATCTCATCTGTAGAATTGTGACTGTGTTGCTGAAGTCCATTGAAAAATATTTGGGATAATTTGCTGGTAAAAGTATCCCACTGATGCTTTTGTTATCGCTAACAAAACGTAGCAAGAGTGCTTGAAATTTTAGTGCCAAGCTCATTGTAGATGAATCCATTCCATTATAGTGATTTACCCTCTTGAACTGAGGTCCTGGCTCACAACACTTACCACTTTTGACAAGATATTTTCTACTGCTTTCTGAAAAATTAACAGGAAAGAAGCTGTTCTACATTGCTCCAGCATAATGAATGAGTCACTTGCTGACCAACTTTCCTACTCCATCTACCACGTTTTCTTCTAGGATATGTGGTCTCCCCCTTTCCAATTTTTAAAGTAATTCACTGAATTTACACAAAGAATGTTCTTTGTTTCTCAAAATAATCACAGAATCACTAACAGAAAACATTTGTAGCTCTCCTGGATTTTGGAAGTCACATAAATTAAAAACTGAGATACAGCACAGTCCAACAGGAAGGCCCATAGTGATACTCTCCTCTGAAAATAGCAGGGTGTTGATGGGGATCTTTGAAAACATCCCCTCAAGTGAACTCACAATGTTTCAAAATAGCAGCTTTTCATATAGAAGCCTAATGTTTAGCCTTCAGAAGTGACTATGAAGTACCTCAAAGAATGCACTGGTATCATGAATAAGTCAGTTTGGGGAAGGGAGAGGTGCCTTAATCTCCCAAATCCATTTCCTTAGGGCTGACATTTAGCATTCCCAAGGCACCCACAAACAACTAACTTGGCTGACTTGCATGTGCCAGCATCACCCAAGGGGTGATTCACAGAAAGGAGTCTGTGGTGGATTTATAGGAGAATGTTCCTTCACCTACTTGGGTTAAAGGTCACTCCAAAGCTTTTGTCTGGTTTTGTTATCAGGCTATTGACAGGTCATGACCAGAGAAACAGACTTGGTGCATCTTCTTGAAAACTCATGGGAATAGTTCAGCGTGGTATAAACTGCCTGGATTTTGGAAATATCAGCCACTTCTGAAAGATGTGAATATCTGCTGGCTGTTTGTGGGATTCAGCCTTTGTCATCCTAAAGAGACAAATTTTAACTGGAGAGAGAAAAAGAGGTAGAAAAAATCCCAAGGTAACATATTTAAAGTGTCTGAGCTGATGTTGTTTTCTGTGCCTTTGTGAGAGACCATATCTCATTGCAAAACAGTACCTACAGAGCCCTGAAGTCCCACAGGCTTTTACAGCAGTTTCAGTGGGATGGCATAAAGACCTTCAGGCCTCTCAGGTTTATGTCATGTAGTTTGTGGATATTCTTCTTGACAGTGGGGCAAGCTGGAGGCAGCCTTGTCTGCAGCTCATCCAGAGAAGATTGCATTATCTGCTATGGGCCACCCTGTATTGGATAATAACATTTGGTTACTCATAAATAAAGATCATGTGACACCATTAGTCAGAAATTAATGATATTAATAAACTGATACTGTGAAAGGGAACCTACTACAGCTGTAAAATACTCAGGTCAATTCTTATGATTTACCACCATAAATTTATTTTGCATGTTCATGATGCCACAGGGAGAAGACATCCTTAAAGTGCCTGGGAACTTTGTCATTCCTATGGGCTTGAGCAGTCCTTACAGGATCTAACCTATGACTATTCTGTTTTTTTGTTTTGTTTTAGTTTAGGGGTTTTTGAGGATTTTCTGTCCTTCCCTATTTTGTATAAAAAGACTCTCTGCATGAAGTAGTGTAGTTTTTATTGTCATAATAATATCTGTGTAAATAAAAAAGTATTTCCCTGATAATAAACAAGGACTTGCATAATCTTTGTCATCAGAGCAAGAAGCTCTATAAACCTATAAAACCCAAAATGATCTTTCTTCAGTTTTGTTTTAGAGTTAAAACTGCATTACCCTGAAGAATAAATATCTTCTTGAAAACAATATCTTCTTGGATAGCAATGTAGTTACAAAGGTGAAAGTCATCTGTAATATGAGATGCATGCAGAGTTCAAGTGCCACTGAGAGCCTCAGAACTGAGATCAAAAGTCCCTCTCCTGCTTTCTTGTAGCCCCCTTCATGTACTGGAAGGTGCTATAAGTTCTCCCCTGAGCCGTTTCTTGTCCAGGCTGAACAGCCCTAACTCTGTCACAGCAGAGGTGCTCCAGCCCTGTGATCAGCCTAAAGGGTCTACTCTGGACTCTCTCAAACAGGTTGATATCCCTCCTTTGCTGGGGAGCCCAGAGCTGAATGTAGCACTCGAGGTGGGATCTCATGAAAGTGGAGCAGAGGGACAGAATCACCTCCCTCGACCTGCTGTCCATGCTGATTTTTATGCAGACCAGACATGGTTGGTTTTCTGGACTGCAAGTGCACATTGCTGAGTCATACTGAGCTTTTTATCCACAAAGGTTTCTCCCCAGTGCTAATCTTGAACCAGTCTCCATCCGACTTGTACTTTGGCTTAAATTGTATTTATATAATACCTGTGTATACTGTATATATAAGTATATACTGTATACATGCATAAATGCAAAATATACATGCATATTCTGACCCAGCTCATTAAAGGAAAAATTGTTTTGTGCTGGCCTGGATAATGCTGTTTTACCGCATGGATATTTGACATTTAAGCTGTTTTACCATACAGAGACTGGCGCTCGCATGAAACCTCTCCCGTGAAGAAAATGCATGAAATAAAACAGACTTCTTTCATAGAGACATATCTCCATTCTAGGTGAATTTAGGTCAGGATACATTCTGGTGAATGAAGCCTTTTATTTTTGTTCTGAATGACTGTTATTTTGCTCTTCTTCCACAAGAGGGCAGCAAAGGAAAATGGTTGCCAGAACGCAAGACCAAAAACGTTCAAGGACATTTAAGCATTTAAGTTTCCTACTGTGTTTAATAAGACTCTGAAAATACCATTGTGTGGGAACTAGGCGAGCTTGTAGAAAGCCACCTGGTGAGAAAAAGAGATATTTTTTTTCAAGTGCTCTCCAAGCTTCCCAATCTATTGATAGCTTTATGAAGTTATTTGCTATTACCTTCAAATATGCTCCCTGATCATGCGATAACAGCACAGCAGCTGAGCAAGGTCTCCTGAGCTTCAGCGTCCTCATCTCTTGTGTTAATTGCTCTATACTGGCAGAATTGAAGTGCTTTACCCCAAATCCCTTCTTCCCTTTCTAAACCACTCTGCCGGTAGAAGCACTGACACAAATCAGGAGGGCTACAATCAGAGAACAGCTTGGTAGCAACAAAACTATCTCAGTTTCAGTTTTTTTATCCCAATATCCAACCTAAATAATAAAGGAATTCTGATTTGGGGGCGGTGGTGGTGGTTGTGGTGGTGTGGCAGAGTGTGGATTGTTTTGCAGCTTTACCCAGAGCTATTTAAGCAGAACTCAGGGTGTTATAGCTGGTTCGACTTGCTGGAGGAGTGTCTGAGCCACAGTGGCTGTGCTGAATGCAAATAGAGATTTAATCAAAGAAGTAGTTCTGTGCAGCATTTTCATTCATGTGTTCTGCAATCCTGCAGGCAACCAGGGCACCAGCATGTTAATTACCTTGAAAATATATGGGTGATTTTTTTCCCATTTTAAATGTTTCAGCTTCTAAACAAATGACAAACAGAAGGTAGAGAAAAACCCCAAAATATAGGAAAGTGAAGGCATCTTTCCAGGAGCTGCATTAAAGCTTGGATATAGACCAAAATCTCATCCATTTTGTAGCTTCAGGATGATGATGTTTTCTGCTTCCACTGATGCCGTATTGTACCTGACAGACAGTCTGCCCTGGGTGACACCAGAACACAAGTGAGAGGTACAGGAACAGACTGATAAGTTTGTTCATTCCAAGCAGGATCCCACTCTAAGCTGGTTGCTTCCAGTAAATGCTGTGGAATGAGATGTGAAATGCAACAAGCCAAATCCATTGCAGTTTAGCTGAGGCAGAGAAACTATCATTTTTTAAATGTTGTCCAAGTGCTAATGGGTTTGGGTGCAAGACCTGGTCATCCCTCCACCATGTGCCTGATCGTCAGAAGACAAACCCTGAGCATCTACCCCAAGGGAAATACCAAAATGCTCCAACCTGCTGCTTGGATAGAGAAGTGAACCACATCCTCACTGTCATCTGAGTTGAATGTAGACATACAGAGCTGATGTTTTAACTGTGACTGAGGCAACTTTGGCTGCCTGGAAGGTTGTCCTAAAAAAGGTTGTTACCTCTGTCCCCTACCTTTGTTTGTTTGTTTGTTTGGTTTTTTGGTTGGTTGGTTGTTGGTTTGGGCTTTTTTTTTTTTTTTTTGGGGTGGTGGTGGTGGTGTGTATTTGTTTGTTTGGGGGTTTTTTTGCTGCAAATTGTCCTGTTTCTTTTTTCCTAGTGAAGCCGTCCTCTTCAGATTCAACTTAGAAGTGATAACTAACCACTGTGCCCTGTCTGCTGCTGCTCATTGACTGACACAGTCCAGTGCTCACTGCAGAGCATCACACTTTGTTCATTGCTGTGAGCAGGAGGCTGGGTCTTGTCTGGGACCTGCTTGCATCTGTGCAAGCTTTCTTAGCACAACTGCCTGTCACCAAGGCACTGTGGTCTTTGGCTCATGTTTCTGCTATGACTTGCTGGGATGGAACGCATGGTCTTGTCCCTTTAGAGTTGCAAGAATCAACCCTAGATCTATTTCAGGGCAGGAAAGACTCTGGCCAAGCCCCAGTTAAGACCAAAAGAGAAACACACGTGGGATACAACTATGAACTCAGTGTAACACTTTAAAACAAAGGAAAATGAAATCTTTTTCGTGTTAGACTGAATACCTAAAATTGTAACTACTGTTAGCTCCACAGAGCTCTAGCAGATGGATGAACTGGGAGTGTTTTTCAAGCCAATGTGCATCTCTTCAAGCAAAATGCTGCTCTCCATTATTCTGAGTTGGAAGAATAATGAAAGAATCAATCAAATCCTCTAACAGTGACAGAAAACAGACAAAAATCTATGTGAGTCTCTCTTGAGGCTCTAAGAGGATTAAATTCCTCAGGCAGGAACTCTTCTATAAGGGTTTGTTTATGGTGAGAAAGAAAAGTTTGACAGATGTGTATGGTCAGTTCGGAAAGGCAGCCTTAAAAACCTTGTATGCTATCTGAAGTGACACAGCCAAGTCCTTTAAGTCTGTGTTAGAATCAACAACCTGAAATCCAATTTTGACTCTGATACGAAAAAGTCAGGAAGCATCAGACACATCCCTTTGGTGCTAAGGGCTCTTAATTTCCTTCCCTATTCATCCCATTTGTCTGCTTTGTAGCAAACTCCTCAATTCTGTCATTATAGACACACAGAAGTAGTTAGTGAAGTGATTAATGTAACCAAAGACCACTCAGCCTTGTTTAGTCCCACCATGATTTGTGTTTCCAGGGTTTTCTGGTATAATAACTCACGTAGGAAGAGTTTTTAATATTAACTTTCCACTTTATTGTTATAGTGCTGGGTTATGTATCTTACATGGTGAAACTACTAAGCAAGTTTCATTTCTCCCAGGTGATTGAAATGACTTCCCAATGACTGATGTCCTTCACTGACTTGAGCCTGGTCTCAGACTGTGTTCCCTGATCAAAAACAACAGAGATGCCAGAATTTTATGGGTTGCAATATATCATGAAGGTTGTTTTAAGCAAACAGGCTCTACTTTGCAATTTCCAAGAGATGCAAGGGCAGGTCTCCATGGCAATCAATACCATTGTGGGGAACAATTGGAGCACGGTGGTGTTGACTACTGCAGCATCTTGTGTTCCATTGACAGGGATAGACTGGATAGCTGTAGTTCTACAAAGTTCAGGGCTTACTGAGGTCCAGAAGGGAAACATCTTGGATGTTATTCTCACTGTTATTTCCATTTAGGACTTCATGGCACAGCTGGCTGCTGTATGGGGTAAAGATCCTAAAAAAATCTTTGTCCCAGGCTGAAGAGAAACACAGAAAATGCCAGGGATTGCCAGAAGAAATCAGGTTGGAAAAATCCACCTGTTTTCTGTCTCCCTCCTTCTTTAAATTCCTATCTCATTCAAAGCCTAGAGTCATAGATTAGTGTGGGTTGGAAAGGACACAAGGATCATCTAGTCCAACCCCCCTGCTAAAATCACACACTTTTCCAATTGATATGCCAAACCTCTAAGTTAGTTTAGGCCCTACAGCTGCACTGAAAACCTCAGATGCTATGGGTTCTTCTGGGAAACTGATATGATCTTTGAGCAAATTCAGATGATTTCCATGCACTTTAATTTGCACTTTAAACTTTTTGCTCAGCTATAAATACAGTAGCATATAATTTTGGGCATATCTGCATTTCTTGTTCTGGGCAAAGGCTATTGAGCATTAGAAGAACAGCTGATGATTGGTTATTAGTGGTCCACATGGTTTAAGAGCTCCTTTTAAAAAAATGATGCCCTGTAGAGGACTGAAAGTAGCAGACTTTTCTGCACATTAGCATTCTGTGCTGGTAAAAGACTGAGCACTATTAAAGGGTGTCACAGGAAAGTGAGAAAGAGGGAAAGTTCTTTGTAGTTACCTAAACAATGATTACACATAAATGGATCTCTCAGAAAATACTGGAAGGATTTCTAATGCTAGTGGTTTTTCACTGCGAACAGCATGACAGATTTGCAGATGAATTAGACTGCAATAGTCAGCAGATGTGATTGTTTTCCAGAGATGTTTTTTAGGCAAGCCTAGTGAATTCTTCTGATTTTTTTCAAGTACTGTCTCTCCAAAATGAACTTGCATTGTTTCTTTTTTCTCCCCACCACCTGCCAAGATGTTACTTATTTTTGATGTCTGTTGACTTATAAATGAGGTGAGACACAGAAGCACCTTGGTTTCATTGTAGGTTGCTCCAGATATCCAGGTATGAGCCTGTGTTTGCTCATGTTCATGTTCTGTATGCAGTTTTGCATCCTTTCTCTTTCTGTACTTGTTGATCTTTATAGCTTCCATCATTTTCATCACGGTACCAACTGTCTTACCAAAACCGATGGAAAAATTTACAGTGAAATCTAATACATATTCAGGTAATGTCAAGTGTGGGAAGTTCATTCTGCTAAAATAATTTTATAAAAATGTGCATATTAGTGCTCCAGCACCAAACTTGATGTCATGCAGCCAATTGCTATAAAAAAGGTCAAGAAAAGTATCTGTTCTAATGTGGAAATAGAGCTCTTCAACAGTCCCTATTGTGCTTTGGCAACCACAGTAACAAACATCACACTCTTGAGGGCTACAGTCCAGCAAAAGTACATGATTCAACATGAAGAATGCCAAGACTAGTCCCTGGTGTGGCCTGTCAGTACTGGCAGGATGATGATCATGAGAGAAAATCAACATCAAAGGTCATATTAGGAGGAAAATTCACAGAGGTGTCTGAGATGCCAATAGTTACTTTATGCTGTTTGTCTTGGGAAGAAGGGTCCTGGTTGAGCTGGTTGTCACTCCAGTAAAACTCTGGGCTCATTCAGTCCTCCATTTCATGTGACTGTGGCTGAGATTTGCATCAGGAGAGTGGAGGTCTGAAGTGGTTAAGGAGTCTTCAGACATATGTGGAAGGAGTTAAGTTTCCACAAATGCTTGAAGAAATGCAATGCACCACTGAGGAAAGTATTTGCTGTCTTCGTGGTTGGGAGAGAAATTGCAAGACCTGGTAGAGTGACAGACAGGGTCCAGGTCATAAATTTAAAGCAACTGAGGTCATAATAGATATAAATAAATGCTATTTTTGTGTTGGGTTAGAGAACTAATTTATTTAGACTATCCAACCCTAGATGTTTTCAGTATGAGGTAATAAAAACAGGGACATGACATGCAGAAGGACTGTGCCCATGAGCAGTGCCCATGAGCAGTGCCTACAGTTTTGTATACATTATCCCTGCATCTCCTTGTGATGGCATTGTGAAGAAGGTACCTACAAAAGCAGCTTCTGACTGGCTTGTGATAAGCAGGCTGGATTTATCCTGAGCCAGGCTACTCACTGCTATGGGAGTCAAAATTAGTAACTTGGTCAGCTGTTCGTGCTGCATATTTTCCATCTCTCTGGCCAATAATTTCATCCTGCCTGCAGGTGCAGAAAGAAATTGCTATGTAATTTATACATGTTTCAGGCTTTAAGTGCTTTTTTTCTGCTTTCAAACAGTAAAAAGTGATTTTCTGCTGCAGAAATACAATCTTATGTTTTCTAGGTAAACAAATCTAAAAAATCAGATTCATAATTCCCCTCCAAGCAATCACACCTTGAACCTTTTCACCTATCAAAGACAGAGTAGGTAGGAGAGGTTGTAAATAAAGATGTTTCTGCAGAAAAAACCTTTTACATAGTTCAGGAGCAATGATAGGCATAACGGAGACAACTTACTCTGGTGTGCTGCAGCTTAAACTTCAAACTGGTTAGAAAGTAAGGTCATTATATTTTAGACCATTTACTTGGATAAAGCAAACACATGACTGACAGACACCTCAGTTGTGCTTGCTGGTGTTTCCCATGACTCACAATAATTCCAGAACACATATGACAGGTATCTACCAAATTACTTTCCTGTTGTCTTAAAGAAGCTGTTTCTGTGCCTCAAAAATACTATTCAAACCTGTTAGATGTGTTAGGAAAAGACTGGAAAACTGAACTTGTGGGATAAGCTGCATAAAGACAACCAGTAGAAAGGAATCACGGTGCCCGGCAACTCAGATGCAATTGTTTGCTTATACAGTTAAAAGTTTTACTGTTTTTTTACCAGACTCATAGGGCTTGGGAGCACTAAACAGTTCTCCCTCCATTTAGATGCAACTGAAAATGTTTTCCCAAAATAACCCATGTGAAATCCTCATTTTATGCTCCTGAGTAGGATAATATGTCTTTAAGTCTGCCTTGGCCTGAAACTATCCCTGGTATGAAATATCTGGGTGGCCTTGAAGCAATGTTACAAGGTTTGAAGTACAATGGAAACTGTGCTCCTTTCTCCTGAGGCCCCAGACAAGAGAACAGTGTGACTGGGCTGTGCTCTGTGGTGAGGTGCTATTAATAATTCAAAGAAGCAGAGACTTTTATTCTGCCTTGCCATTGTGACTTTCCAGTACAAATGTTTCACTTCTGCCGTTTGATGGGAACTGCTAATCCAAGTGAAATATTAGGATTTAACTTGCTCTCATCTGGGTAACAGAATTAGGTAATAGTGTATTTTGGGGAGGGAAAGGGAAAAATTCTTCTTGTCAGCCCTCATGAGAAGTTTGAGAAATGCAGATTGGAAACAGGTAATTGGGTTATTTGGGTCATATGGAAGGTACTTTCCGAGCATTTAATGTACCTGCTTTTCTTCCCTCCACAGAAGTTCAGAAGAATATTTCATTCCATTCTTCTTTTACTGTTTTCCGTGTTTTCTATTTAGAAGAGGCTTTTCTGGATGTGGCAAAAAAGCCTCCAGAAGCTTTGTCAGGCTGGAGATCTTACATATGTAATATCATATGCTTATATAAAAATGACAGGGAGACATCATCATAAGAAAGATACTTTTGTAGCAAAGTCTTCATTTATTTAACTCAAGGCCACTTTTCTACTTACAAGGAGAAGTACAAGCATTCTCACTTGACAAGGTCACAAAAGTCAACTACCAAGAACATTTCCTGAGATCTCATTAAATCTTGTGTGAAGAGACTCCTATTAAGAAACAAATGATCTTCCCCAGTGGACCTTACAACCTTACTTAGAGCACATGCAATGGGGAGTTATTGCTCTGAGCACTGGGGTAAATCAGGAGAAACAGCACAGTGAGAAGTGGTGGGGTGGGAATGGTGGAACACAGGGCAGTAATTTAGTTTCTTTCCTGATGTTTGACTACAGCATTTTTTTATCTTTTTTTTTCTGTAAAATCGATGAAGCAGTTATGTAAGTGATAGGGAAGTTAAATAGCTTGGTGGAGTGTCTGCCAGTAAGCTGAGCCACTGGATTGCAACGCCTCCAGTGCCTTCACAAAGGGAGACATGTAACAAATTATGTTTTCACCAGGCTCTGAATCAATGCATGAAATGGAAAAGGTTTGTCTTCCTCATCTTCAGTCAATACTTCAGTACTAGCAGAGCTGTGAAACACTCTCAGGCCTGAAGATTTTGCCTTTTTCTGGTTTGGCTGTTTATCTCGGGGGTGATGAGATAATGCCATGGATATAGAAAAGAGAAAGCTTGAAATATCCAACCTGCTTGTTGTGATTTCACAGATTGTAGAAACTTAATTGTTCCCCATCAGTACACCCAGGCATTTGTATTTGAATAAAGCATAATTTCCACAAACGTCTCCATATCTTGTTTTGAATTCTTCAGGAAATAATAGATCTGTTGTTATTCATGGTGTCTTGTTCCAGTGGTTAGGCATGTTTGCTGTCAAACATATGTACTTTATTTCCAATTTCACAAATGCATTTATCTTATTTGACCTTATTTAACTTGCCATCAGATCATAATTTTTATTCTGCTTTGCTTCACTAGATTAAAGAAGTCTCAAGACATTACTATTTTTGGCCCATGAAAGTATTCATACATTGGAATTAAATCAAGTAACTTCAGTAAAACCTTCATTTTCATAAGCTACACTGCTTGACTCAGTTCTGTCACTTACCTACAACAGAACATTTATGAACATATTTTTGGCAGTCTTAGGGGCCCTGAGATCAAAGAATCATAGAATCAGTAGGTCAGAAAATACCTTTAAGACCACTGAATCTAATCCAGCACTGCCAGCTCCACCATTATATTGTGTCCCAAATGCCACATCTGCACATCATTTAAATCCCTCCAGGGATGGTGACTCCCCTGCTTCCCTGGACAGTCTGTCGCAATGTTTGGCAACCCTTTATATGGAGAAATTTTTCCTAATATCCAATCTAAACCTCTCCTGTTGCAGCTTGAAGTAATTTCCTCTGGCCCTGTTGCTTGCTACTTGGGAGAAGAGACTAATCCCCATCTGGCTACAACCTTCTTTCAGCAAGTTGTAGAGAGAGATAAAGTCTCCCCTGAGCCTCCTTTTCTCCAGGCTAAACAGGTCCAACTCCCTCAGCCGCTCCTCATAAGACTTATGTTCCAGACCCTTCCTCAGCTCTGTTGCCCTTCTCTTGACATGCTCCAGTATCTCAATGTCTTTCTTGTAGGGATGGGCCCAGAATTGGACACAGGATTTGAAGTGGGGCCTCACCAGTGCTGAGGACAGCAGGACAGTCTTTACCCTGGTCCCATTGGCCATGGAGTAACAAAGACTACTACAAAACTATGAGCCAGGGCTGAAAGAGCTTGACATCAAAAATGGACTTACACAGAAAACAAGTACCCAAATCTGAAGTTATGATCTAGAGCGAAGGTGAGGATGGCTGTTGCCTACATGTTGTGGCTTCCACCTTAAAGGAGGAACTCTGGTTGGATGCCAGTGTCTGCTCCAAAGACAGATTAAGGGATTTGCTCTGTTGGTTTGTTTTGCTGGTAATTTCTTAACCATTTTACTGGTAATTACATAAACTTTGGAACATGGAGCAAAAGCAACTTCTCCCCAGTGAGTTCGTGCTAAGATGCAATACTTTCTGACATCCACAAGGCATATTTTGGAGTTATAAGGATGCTTTTTCGGCTCTTAATTAAAGAATATGTAGTAGGTCATTGGCTAAGTGTCTGAAGGTGGAAGTTCACATTGCAGCTGTTGCTATCAAACTTTTCTTGGTTGTATGTTTGCCAGGAGGTGGTCCACAAGAGAGAATTCAAAGGCATGGATTGCTGTGCCTAGCCAAGACTGATTAATGACAATATGCTTTGCATGGGAATACAGACTAGACGTGGAGGCAGCATCAAATGTGAACTCAGAATCTGTGAAACTGTGTTCTAGGGGCAATGGGTGATAGTGGCACTCTTTGTGCTCCCTGTAAATTTAAAGCTGAAAGTAAAATCTTGACTTTTATCTGTAAAGCTGGAAATAGCTTACAACTTGTTTCATGGAGTTTCATTGTTTCTATTTTTTTATATAATTCTCAGGCCCATGGAGGCACTTCTGCTCTAGTCCTCTAGCTCTACAATTGATGGGAGCAGAAAGGTGGGGTGAATTGGTGCCTGAAGTGTCCTTGCAAACATGCTGTATACGAACCTTTCAGTTCATAGAACTGAGGGCAACATATGTCTGGGAGGCAAGTATGGTGGAGATCCTTAAGCTGCAATGGACGCAGGATCAACCTGGTATGAGAGAGTAAGGAAAAATATGTTCTTGCTTAAGTTAATTTGAAAGTATTGTTCAAGCCCCCGTTCCTGTCTTTCTGAGGAACAGGGCCATGGGGAATTAGTTGGTGCCTCTCCGAGTCTTGGTCTTACCCACAGAAAAGGCACTGACCCCAAAGACAGGGATGTGTCTCCCGATTCCTGGGTGCAGCTTTAGAGCACTGATCTGGGCACATCCAAAAGAGGTAATTACTTATCTGAAGCAAAATTACCTGGTGATTTATAGAAACCTAGAAAATTGACAGCCTGTCAAATCAGTCTCTGTGAGAAATGATGAATAGGAGGATGCTGTTGTATTTTTGCTCTTTTAAGTAACTGGTGAGTTAATTAAAATAATACTTAGCATCCTGCTGTTGTAAAAATATCCCTTGGAGTACCCCATGTCACTGATGCTGGGAGTGGCTTTTGTGATCAAAAGTCATTTCACACATATGTCCTTTGCTTAGAACCTTAGATTTTCAGCAAACCACCTGAGATTTCTTCTTCTTTTTATTCATGTAGCAACAGTGGTGCCTTTTTTTTTTTTTTTAATTAATATTGCAAAGCTGAATGAAACACTGATTTCAAGACCCTCAAAAAGTACATGTACTATGAAGCAAATAGATGTTCCTTATATCCATATTAACATATTTCTCAGTCAGAAAAAAAGCACCTTGAACTGAGGGAGTTCTGGGTCAAGAGAAGTAGCATGAGGTGGCATTTTACAGCAGATGCTGTCTAACCAGCCCTGCACACTACTGTTGTTTTCACATGAAAGAGCTGAATGAATCAGTCTCTGGTTGGCTGTGTAACTCTTACAGCCATCACATATAAAAGCTTGGTGAGAAATGGACAGGAAAAAAAGATTATTTTTAGAAAAAAAGTGGGCCTTATCTACTAAAGTTATGTAAACTGAAGAAATATTTTGTTCTTCCAGGAGAGCTAATGACAGCATTCCTTAAAGTCTGCAGTAAGTTTCAAGTGCATGCAAATATGCAATTGAATTTCTATCCCTTCCCTCCCATCTGCCAACTGCTCCACTATCATAATTTTCCCCCTCCTCCAGCAAAGCACAGAGCTGGGGAAACCACAAACCCTTAATTGTATCACTGCACAGAAAAAAGATTGATGGGGAGGTTAATAAGTTGACTGTGTAATTATAATGCTCACCATGTACCACCAACGATGGTTAATGTGCTTATTTCCTGCTCCTCTTATCATCTTGCTGCGTGTTTGTCAAATCAGCTGTGGAGTTGGGCTCTCTGCTCCCTGCCCTGCAGCTCCACAGCGTGCAGCAGCGGGACACTTGGCTATCAGCCACTTTGCTGTGCTGAGTATTTGCTTAAACTCCTTGACTCCCATTGCACTTAGGAAAGGCAACTGAAGTTCAGTTAATGAGAAAAGGATTAGATGAGGATTTTTTATTTTTTTTTTAATTTCTGCTGTGCTTTTCAAAACACGAAAACAACCGGGAAATAATCAGGAATGGACTCAAGCTGAGGACAGTGAGTGTTATTTTCCCCTGTGTTTAAAAGCTACTTTTGAATCTCTTTTTTTTTTTTTCTTAGATCACAGTTCTAAATGATATCACACCACATTGTTCTCAGTAGAGGTAAACTCACTGTTTTGAGTCTAAATGTAGTCAAGAGTAGATACTTTGGCAGGTATCAGTACCTAAACTGTGGCTTTCTGAATAGATATTACAAACATTGGTGAATTAACCAGGACTAAAACCCCTTCAGCTTCCCTACAAACACTCACTCTCAACACAGATAAATTTTTCTTTTTTTTTTTTGCTAGAATATAGGGGTGATGGTTGCAAAAATGCACTTGGAACCCTACAAAGTAGTTATTTTGGTACTGAAATGTTGTCTGGATAGTCAATATTACATGTGCTTTAATGATTGAGTACTTCAAAGCTGGCCTAAACTGCCCTTGATGCAGTTGATTATATCTTGCTTGTGAGAGAAGAAAGCTGTGGGTTTCAGCCTGTTTAGAAAAGATTTAAGTGACAAGAGCTTATGACATGGAGCCTGTTGGAGGAACTGAGGCACAAATTTCTGAGGAATCAACTGGCTGCTGTTTGTGTCTATAGAGAACATTTGTAGAAATAAATAAGGTGACATCAAAGACTGTAGTCAGACTCTGCCAAGGTTTTCTCCTCATAATAGGGAAAATATATGAAAGCTTTCATTTAACAAAGATGGTTTGGCCCAAGAGTTATTATATCAAGGCAATTTGCTTTTATTAGCCCAGGCATGCATGTTTCAAGGGATAATAACTAGGTATTTTGGCTTTATGGGTCCTTCTTGTATGAGCAATTCTACCCTTTATGAACAAGAAACCCTGCAGACAGTTGTGAGGGAAAGCTGAATAATGGTACCATAAAGTCATGGAGAACAACTAGTAGACTGAGAGCATAAATAATAGTTGGTGGTCCACATAAAACAGATGCTGCAATGAGAAATAACACTGCCAAAGCTGTAAGGTCATCACACTTGGGAAAGGAAAACAGTGCAATTGCTGGGGTGACAAATAGCCAGCAAATGTAGACAAATAGTCCCAAGCAGGGATTTACCTGCAGCAGTCACAGGTGAAATTCCTCATTAAAGAATTACTCATGACAATGAGCTGATTTAGCAAACTCTTTATCTGGTCAACACAGACTCAGGCAATGTTTCTTCGGACATAATTGTGCTAATGCAGATTTTGAGGGGGATAACAGAAAGTCATCTATGATAAGAAACAGGAGATTTGGGCCCCTGTTAAGGAGCAGTGAACTTGCCCTCACAGCTCCAGTCTCCAATCCTGTTATCTAGTTAACACCTTCCACTCAATGCTAACTGTCATTACAGAGGTTGGCAGCAGTGGTGAGAATTAGAAAACAGGTTCAGCTTGGCTATTAGCAATGTTTAGAGGACCAGGAAAAGTGAACACATACAATAGGCTGTGAAGGAGAGGACCGCTATTAATGAGCTGTTTAAACCAGCCAAAGCTCCCTTATTTAGTGCCTCAAATACCACTGTAAATGTGAAATTAATTTAACCGCTTCAGACACCTCTCTTCCTTATCTTCATCTCCTACAGTATCAATCAAAACTGGCCTGGATGAGCTGAAGGGCTCAGCTTTCTTTGTGTGGCATAAAAAATTACATATGTGAGGATGGAAAGGATTGATCAGTTTGGAACGAGAGCCTCAGTTACTGTCAGCATCATCACCTGCCACACTGCTCTTTGCTCTTTGTGTTCAGGCTCACTGTTAAGTAATGCAGTTTTCTGTGGAATTTATTAATTCATTTTTATTTTCTATTTCTGGAGATGGTAGTCAACTGATACAATTCTACCCTTTTTATTTTACACTGAAAAGCATTATTTTTCATCTTATGACAATTAAATACTTGCACGTTTTGGTGCCTCTTTTGATTGTGAACAGTAGTGTCTTATAAACTGCAGGAATCAAGATTTCCTAGCCAAATTGTCCATCTTCTAAAAGTGAGGCTAATCCGGTGGTGATGCTCCCAAGAAGACCCAGTTTTCATTAAGGACTGTGTAGCAAGCTGCAAAAAACTAGTCATTGTATTTACAAAGAATCTGTATGTTGCACTGTATTGTTTGAGTGCTGTCTCATCTGGGAATTGCTGTGTGATTACAGGTTCTGCTCTTCCATCTGTGATTTACTTTAAAGACAATATTTACCAAGACAAACTCAGTTCCTCTGAGCATACAGACTTGATGAGAGGTTCATTCGTGCACTTTACAGCTCAGTATGAATCATGGCACCGATGCGAACAGGAGCCTGTGCTATGTATTTACTCTTTCCAAGGTGAAGTTGAGTAGCCATCCCCAAAAAGTTAACTTCCTTCTGATGCAGGACTTGTAGCACTGAGGTGTGCCATTGTAGCATCCCAGCAGGTTTGCCTCTCCGCTGGCACACAAGTAATTTAGGGTATTCTGAGTGTTGGCTCCTCCTCTTCTTGAGGCCACTGAGTGAGAGCTTAGTGGTAGGTTTTATTTCCTGCTGTACTTCAAGATATACTCATTTCACAGCCTCAGACAACCCTTGTTTTGGTGAGAACTCAGACTGGTGACAGGTTAAGAATTGAGTGCTGGAAAGAGACTCCAGAAAACTTGATTAGTTCCTTGATCAGGTGATTATTTCAACTGTAGGCTTCAGACATGTCATGCAAGGTGGAACTCTGTTGTCTGTTCATATGCATCTTGTGCCAGCCAAGGTATCACAGTGCTTTTGAGCCCTCCAAACAGGACTGAGAGACATGACAGTGCCCACAGGAGAGCCTTGATCTCCTGCCGTGGGTGCAAGAGGTCAGGTGGACACCAACGCACAATTTATCTTTTCACAGTGCAGGCACCCACCTGTGAGGAGGACACCTCAGTCTATTTCAAGAGTCCACAGCCAATGGACTCAATGGCATCACTGAGCTTAGGACAAGATTCATCTCTTGTTTCCCAGATCCTCACATCTGGAAAGCAACGTGCCTTAACATCCTCTGGTTGTATTATCTAGGTTTTCCCTCCTGTTATGAGGACCAGGCAACTAGCTTAGATGTGTATAAATCTACTAAATGGCAACTGAGGGTGAAGAGAACCTACTCAATCTCCTTTTGCTTTGTTTTCATTCTGAAAAGTGTGGACAGTAGTCCCTCCTTTTGCCATCATTAACTCCCTACACAATTCATGTTCTTAATCCCTCCTGTCAGGGGTTTATTCTTGTCCCTTTCTGCAGGTAGCTGACAGACCAGAGTGGTGGCCTACAGCTATTGTGCCTGGACATTGGAGGTTAAAAACAGCTGATGGGAAGAGATGCTGACATCACTGTTAAAGTGGAGGAATTTGAAGCTCATTGAAATATCACATCAGTAAAAAAAAAGTAAAATAATCACACTTCTTCTAAAAAAAATTAAACACTTTTTATTTGTATATTTATTTTTATATATAAAAGAAATACAAAAAAAAAAAAAAAAGAACACAAACAATGCTGATTATGGCAATTCAGTTTTGTCAGCCCCTTCTGCCTGGGATGCTGCCTCAGATCCACCGGGAGTGAGCAAAGTCCTCCGGTTGTAATGTCCTTTTATGATTCCAGAGTTATTGTTCTCATTAAGAATTTGTTTCTGTTTTTGCCTGTTAAGAGACTGTACAAGTCCTAATACAACAGCTGCTAATGAATACTGTCCAGTCAGTTTTCTTGGTTGCAAGATTAAAGGATTTGGTTGAACTCTTCCTAGAAGAAAATATGTTTTGATTTTTCCTTCCTGTTCACTGATACCTTTGACATAAATCTCTCCTCGGTAGTCGAAGGCGAATCCCCGGTCCTTCAGGATCAGATACGTTTCTTCAGGCACTTGTATTCTGTCACTAACACCTGTGCTGTCCATTCGACTTGCTAAATTAACCGTTTTGCCCCAGATATCGTATTGGGGTTTCTTAGCACCGATAACTCCTGCTACGACAGAGCCATGGCTAATCCCTAATAATAAAAAAGAAAAAAAAAAATAAAAAAATTGAGAAGATAAACCCTTATGTAAAAATGAGTAAAAACCATATTCGCACTGAAGAACCAGATGAAGACTGGTTCAGATACACTCATCTCTAAGCTTAAGGAAGAGGTGTATAG
Source organism: Scytalopus superciliaris (assembly GCA_013400415.1). Taxonomy (NCBI): domain Eukaryota; kingdom Metazoa; phylum Chordata; class Aves; order Passeriformes; family Rhinocryptidae; genus Scytalopus; species Scytalopus superciliaris. Next base: position 109,245 of record VXBX01009583.1, on the reverse strand, counting down.
ACAAAGAAATCAAGGGGGAAAAAAAAGGTGGAAAAGGTAGAAAGCATGAAAAGTGATATCCACAGGGTTATTTTATGGGACATTCATGTCAGTGGAATCCCAGTACTTTTGTGTCATCTATATTCTGCATGTTATTAACAAATCTACAAACTTGTTCTCACATAGTAGGAAAGATTTCTCTGGAAGGATCTTATGGATCTACACTTGTTGAAGGCAACCTTGTTTGTGCTACACAGTCAAGAAATTACATTCTTATCTTCCATGAAGTAAAAATATTAAAGCATTCTATGAAATTATTGAAAGACTGCATCTTGTAAGATTGTTGCATAAATTCAAGACAAATAATAACTATTTTTTACTACAGCAGTGATTTAAAAATACATTTAATGAGAGTGTAGGGCACATCATTGGGAAAAGGATTTTAGTTTTTGAAACTGATTTTTGAAAATTAGGGTTTTTGAATTTTTTTTTTTTTAAATGGTGATAGAAATGTTTCCAAATAGTGTTGCATTCATGCTGTATGAAATCTTTGCAAGTGATCCACACTTGCTAAGAGTGGATGCCTGTTTCTTGCAAAATCTTGGGAACCAAGAGTTTTGTATTCAAAACTGTTAGGAAATGCAGATCAGATAGTGGTGTTGTGACCCTCCATGCTGTGACTGCTGAATACACTTCAGATTTTCTGAGGCAGGGTTATAAAGGACATGTTTCTTCCAGGCAGTTTTTGTTTTTGGCCAATGATGCAGTCAGCATGAAAAGTCATCAGATTTACTCCTGCTATGTGTCATATATTCCGGTCATTATTTCATGTCCCATCTCACTAGCCATTCAAGATATCCCATCCAGGATAATAGCTCCCTGTCACAGCAATTCACAGTTCCTGCTCAGGTAGCCACTGCTCAGGTAGGAACTGAAATTCAATTTTTATGCAAAACTGAAGTGCTACTCATAGGGTTTATGAGAAGCTACTTCCACCCCTTAAAACAGGGAAATGAATCAGAGCCTGTGTGAGTATCAATCTTGGGGCTAGGTCTGGGCAGTCCTGTTCACTTTCTGTGTTATATCTATGGGCTTTTGGCCAGACTTGCTAAAGCTTAACTCTGCTCCCCATTTACAATTCACTGAAACTTTGAACTCCTGCAATCCCCAAGCCAGGGTCAATGTTACGCAAATGGAGTACTTCTTATTTCTGATTTTGCCTGGGATGAAGTCAATTTGAAAACAGAGAATGCAGTATTTGGACTCTCCTAAACTGTTCATCTTGCGATGCTCCTGGAGTGCACTTATTGGAGTCAGATCCTTGCAAACAAAATCCCACTTTAATTCTTGTGTTTGAACCGTGCTTACCAATACGGAGTTCAAAGTTGTTAAATGAATGCTTGTTGATCTCCTGTATGCTTTCATTCAGAGCTATGGAGAAGTCAGCCAGGGCACACAAATGTCCCCATTTGTCTTCACATTGCTGAGGAAGAAGTTACAGACCAATATGTTAGAAAAGTTTTTCATTTGCCCAGCTGCTACCCATCTCTACCAAGTGCCACGCATTTAAATTTGGAATCTGTAAGAACAGTCTCAACATACTAGATCCAAGTGAAGTAGGGTGTTATTAGTGGTAAATGCTTCCCAGTTATGTTACAGCACTTGTGTACCTGGATAGGGAGAAACTTACCTTACACTACCAAAGAAAGTAAATTCCTATCAACAATCTGGCAGACAGTCATGAGAATTAACAAGGCATGTGAAATCTATCTAGGGCTGAGAGAGAAAGTACAGACAGGATTGAGATAGCTCAGGTGCAAGGGTCAAAATCTAGTGAGAATCTGGGATGAACCATATAAGCAAAAATTAGAGTGAAATAAGTGAAAGATGTAATACTCCTTTGCTGAAACTATCACCAAGGAAAAGCACCAATTCTGATGCTCTCAGGGACTGAATAGTGACAGGAACAACAGGCCAAGCCAGGCAACCTGGGACTGGTTAAGGTAGAGATAAAAGGCTTTTCTGTAGCTCATTAATCACCTTTTCTGAGGGCAGTCAAGTCACTCCCTGCTCTTTCCCCTACATTTTGATTCCTACAGGGGAGTCGATACAGAGATGGTGACCAGTAGTGGCTTTTAGTCTTTTCAGACACCAACAGAGCAGATAATGGGACAGGAACTCTCAAGGGACGCAGTGGAGTAAGGAACAGCTGTGGGTTTGGCCCAATGATGGTGTGATGTCATCTCATCTGTTCTGAAGCAAGGTAATTCTTTCTTCCAATTTTCAGTTCATAGCATTACATTACATTACAAAGCATTGTAAACCTTTCCATGGGTCATGCAGCCCAGTGCTTTGCAGTTTCCACGATCCTCAATGATCCTCAATACTGAACGTGAACATTTCCCTGGTATCACCCTGTTCTGCTCACCCTGTGCTCAGGTTTTGTCCTCAGCCTCATTCTGTTCACAGCATGCCGAACTTCCTCAGCAGCCCACACCTCTTAGATGCTGATAAGGTGATAGACAAGTATGTATGAAGATATGTATGTGTATCTAAGGCATACTTTAAAAATCCATTAAGCTCTTATAGTTCAAGAAAACAGATGAGTTAATCAGTCTTGGAAAGGCAGTGAAGCTTTTCTTCCTTTGAATTTTTACCCCCATCAAGAGTCAAAAGAAGTGGTTAGGAGCTGTGTAGCTACCTCCCTGATATTCAGTCCTTCTTTGCCCATCTGTACACAGAAGCATTCTGGTGTGGGACAATCCACAATACCATGCACCTCTAGTTTTGTGGATTTATAGCTGTCATCATTGCCAGTTACTCTAGGTGGAAGATGCTCAGCTAGTTACACTCCATGTGTTTTATAATGCATTCTCAACAAACAACAGAAATACTTTAGTTTATAAAGTTCTTGCTAGTCTGATTTCTGCTTTTCTGGCAGTTGTGATCAATGTGGGCAGATCTGATTCCCAATTTGTGACTGGCCTAGGGCACCACACCCTTTTTGTGGTGCCCTTCTTTGGGAAGAGGCACCAGTTGCCAAAAGGACAGATCTGAGCAACAGCTGCCTTCTCCCTGGATGTGTTTTAGAATCTTAGCTAACTCTTTTGGAGACTGTTTCTGGAAAATTCTTGGGTGGAATTATGAATGGGTTCCTGTCATCTGACTTATCTGAGGATTATGGCTGTGACTGTGTATGTGTCCTCTGTGACTGATTTCCCCCTCAGTTTGCTCTGCTTGCTCTTCACTTGAAATCATGGTCTGCTTCCTTTCTGATGTATAATTATTGCACTGTCTGTAGGTATGCTGTGTCACAAAAGAGCATGAGTGCAGCATTATACTTGCATAAGTATGCTGTCAGCCAACAGATCCTCTCTCTCCACTGATTACTGGAGGTTGTCAGTCATGTTCCAGTCTGAGTTACAGTGGTAACTTCAGAGTGTGTCTGAAGATATAGATAGACTTCATCTTGATTCACATTGGTGTGATTGAAAGGAATTTTTTTTTCTCCTATAAACTTAAATTTGAAGAAAGAATCCATATGGTTCTTGTTCCAAGCACAAGATGTCATTTCAATTCATCAAGAAGTGCAACCATTGTCTGCCAGAAGCCCCAAATGTCTATTTTATTTTAGCAAAAACAGCTTTATGAACAACACAAAGATAATACTAATATTTTCTAATATGAATGGTCAGACTAATCACAAGCTTTGCTTCTTAAAGAAAACTATTCTCTTACCTGTTTTTCAGGTGACAATCCTGACACGGCCATGTACGTGCTGCCAATTGTTTTAATTTTTTCAATATCTTGAAATCTCTCTTCACCTAGTAACTAACATATGTAAAAAAACACTGTTACTTTTGTAATTATTAATGCAAAATGCTTCTACAGATGCAAAGATGACTCTTACACTTTTGGTACTTTCCAGTTGGTCATGGCACACAGTCTATTCTGGGTTCTGAGGCACCCTGATCTGGGACTTTGCAACACCACCTACTCACAGAGTGCATTCAAGCCAAATTGTGCTGTTTGATACATCCCATAATGGTTAACATAAGACCTGCATATTCCAGATTAACATAAATGCATCTGAGTCCTGCTTTTCCTGAGTTACAATCACTGAATATTAGTGAAGACAGACTCTCTGTGTATGTATGTGTGAATGGAAGAAGAGATGACTCGATCCCTTAAAAGTGTTCTTAAAACTCTTTTGGAGGAACTCGGTTTGCAAATTAAGCAACAATTCAGGTGATGAGACCAGTGTCCAAAGCCAGGCTGGAGGCGACTCTGAGCAACCTGGTCTAGTGGAAAGTGCCCCTGCCCATGGCAGTGGAAGGTGTCCCTGCCCATGGTGGGGGGGTTGGAACAACATGGTCTTTAAGGTGCCTTCCAAACCAGAGCATTCTACAATTCTATGAGTGTTAGGTAGGTATAAAAGATCTTGAGAATCTGGAAGAGGAAAAATAAATTTAGTCTAGTTACTAAAGGACTGAGTGAAGTGGGAGTGACAGTTTGGTCCCTATTTAAAGTCTATATTTATGGTTTAACTTAGGGCTTTCCATGAAATAGAAACAAGACCCTTACATTCCTTGAAGGACCTAAGCAGAGTTCAGTATGTGGATTCTATCAATGACAATACAGTGTGGTATATGGGCATTAATCACCTCATTACAGGCTTTTAAAATGTTTATTGCTGATGTTAATGCCAAATACTCTGTGAATCTTTGTGATGATCTGTATGGTATCTAATAAATTTAGGTATCAATATGGTTAGCAAGTCCTGGCAGAAAAAAAATTAGTTCACCAAAAAAAAAAAGAAAAGAATTTCAAACTTTCACTTCTACAGGCTCAACTTGGGATTTAAATGGAAAAAAAGTCTTTCTGTGGTCAGGCAAAATTAATGAAATATTTCCCCTTTATTGTTTGGACACTCTTGTGCATTCTTTTTCCATCTTGTGGGTTGGAATTTCCTGTCCATTAAGGGGATTATTTCATTCAAAGGGAGAAACATACCAAAGGCAAACATGAAATATCCCCTGCCATTGAACTAACCACAGTGTACGTCAGCTGGAGCGCCGGGGTCTTGGAAGCTTTGCTGTTCGTGTGCAGATATTGCACCATCTGTCTCTAATGGGAGGCTGCTCAGCACTGAGCGTAGAGAATACAAAGCCATATGGTTTAATGGCTCCCGTCCAAGTCAGGAAAGTCCAAAAACTTGACCTGCTTCTCATTTTCCTTCAGATTCTCAGAAAAGCCCATTATGTACCTTTCCCTCCTACAAGGGTAACCCTTCCAACTGCTCTCTTAAAGAAAAAGATCATTTCTTGTAACTCTGCCTTTGCGAGCAGTCTGAGAGCGCCAGGTGTGTGGGCAAGGGGAGAAATGGGTCTTGGTTGAAAACAGTCTTATATTTTCATTTCCAGATGGTTGCTGGAAGCACACTAATTTAAAATGTATAATAAACATCTAAAATTACACTTTTTAAGAAAGAAAGAAAATATTGGCAGTGAGGCAATTTAGAAGAAATTATCTCAAATTATCTTTTTTCCCCTCATTCATTATTGTTCCAAATTTCTTCCCCCCCCCCTCTTCTCCCGTCCCTGCTTTATCTGGCATGTTCTATAGCTTCTTTTCTTCTTCAAATAACAGTCTATTTATCAATTACTTTCTTCACAGCATGAAAGGTCGATGGATTTTGACATTGGGAAAAGATATTCCAACTCAGTCCTAAATCAGCTGCTATTTGCTACAACATTTTAAATAGACTGCTAATTTACCATGATAGTCCAGGGAACATTTTCAACCACTAGAATGTGGTTTGTATCTGAAAAGCAACTGGTGACTTGATGCCACAGTTCATGCACAGCCAAGGTTGTATGGAGGTCAGACCCCTGAGGTAACATGTATAAGGTAGTACAAAACACAATATTCCAGAGCATGGGACACAACTGCAAAGTAATCAATAGAAATCTGAAAGCAGGATCCAGTGTTCTGTTGAAACCTCTACTTGTGGCAACATAATATATTAATATCTGTTGTCATATTCACAATGTAAATCACTGCAGGATAAAGAAAATGTGAGAAAAAAAACCCCCAACTGTGAATAAGAAAGCTCTTATTAAAGCACAAATCCCAACTGTAACATTAAGAGACATAAATGATAGATTAATAAGGCTAGAAAGAATATTATATTAAAAAAAAAAGTCCTTCAAGACTCATAATTTCGGGAAAATGTTCCAATGTTAATTTTTTGGTCCAATGTTTAGCCTTTTATGCGTCTTAGCACTATAGTCATATAAAAAATAGGTAATTATAAAAGTAGATTTTTGATGTTCATATTTGTTTCTTTTTTATCTCTCCAGAAACCAACACCTCCTGTTCTGCCTCAGCTGAGTGGAAGACTGGATAATTTGGAAATCAAAAGATCTGTGAACCACAAGGGAAAAAAGCCCTGAGTGAAGGCTGTCTTTTGAGAAGAGTCAATCACTTCCTCTGCAATACTAACTTTGCACAAGGTACACCCAGGGCCCTAAGAAAGACCTAGTCACTACCTGACTTCTCTGTGGCCACAGACCCCATGCCATTGTCAGTGGCAGGTTAGGTTCCACCATTCACTACTTTTTGTATAACTGGCTTTGTCTAACATAGATCCATTATGTGGAAAGCAAAATAACAGATCCAGACTATAACGCCCCTGTTTAGCAGTAATAAGGAAAACAAAAGAAACAGAAGAAATATGATTTCCTTATTCCCCAAATTTCCTTCTTGTGCACCTATCACATTTTCCAAAACAGGCAATTTGTATTTTTACCACTGCTTTCATACAGAAACATCATTTTGTCCCTATGGACAGATCATCCCTAACACTGTTATCTCTTCAAGGACAAGAGGGGAAGAATCTGTAGAATCTGATTTGAGCTTAGGAATTCAATTCGTATATGTCTAGTGTGGTCTAGAGCACACTTCTCTTAAAAACCTCCAACAGCTTGCTCTGGAACAACATGAGTTTTCTGATAGTGCAGCATGGGAGCTGACAACCCCATGTGGGTTTCTCAAATCATCTCGATTTGTCAAATGGAACCAGGTGTCCGTGTCTGACACTCCTCTTCTAAGACTTCTACATTAGGGTATCTCTACAGAAGTGTTTGTGTTGGTAAGGAACAGTTTTCCTGTGGATAACAGATCTGTTCTGCTCTCAAGATGCACATCTGCATTTTGCTGTATTGTGACAGCACACAATCTTGGCAAGAAACAAAATGAAAAAAAGGAATAGCAACATCATGTAGTGTCAGTCAATAGTTACATGGAAAAACCTCTAGCCCTGAAACACTGTACTCAACATACCTTCTGGTTCTTTTTCCATGGGTAGAATTGCTCCCTTCAATTGTTCTTTCTGTCATATCACCTTTCACATTTCTTAGACAGAATAAACTAATGACATGACCATGCTGCAAGTAGGTTAGCAAACAGCAGGGGATCCCCATAATTTCATTTACTACCCGTACCAAGAACATATCTATTCTTCAACTAAACATGTATGAGACATAATACAGTCCCTAATTAGGTCCTTTATTAATTACAGAGCAGGTGTTAGGGGCCTGAAAGTAATATTGTGTTAGGGCTTTTGATGAAAATCTTGTCTTCAGTAATCGCCACAGCAGCAGCGGAATTTTGTTGTGAAGATTACATGAACGTGCATGACAAAATATCTTAATCCAAAGACTATTGCTATGAATTAATTTAAGTTTGAGCGGTAATCATTTTAATCAGATCTGGAAAGAAAAACAAAACTATTAATCAAGAAGCATGCTGACAAGCTGTGCAAGATCTCACAGATAAGAAGTAGGTATACTATACCCATAGGGAAAGCAGTGCAGGAGCTTGGCAGGTGACAGAGTCCTTCTCATGGGAGAGTAATTTTGTTCTCTAATAAAATGCACAGGGATGTATTCCCTGTGAATTCTTCTTTTTCTCACTGATAGTGTTTTAATATCGCACCAATTATATGGATAAACTCTCAATTTCGGCATCTCTCAGAGTCTGGTAATCTTAACCCTGGTCCAGCTTTTATGAGCAACTACTCTATGAATATTACCCATGCAGGTGCCCAGGATGAAGAGTCACATATCATTTTTACCACATTTTCCCCTTCCCTTTTCTATCTGGACCATTCCAGTCTGGCACACAGACACAACCTCACTGATAAGTAGAGATGGTTTAAATTCTATTTCTACTACATGGGGAGCTCAAGAGGGCTACACACTCCTGAAAACTCCTTGCAGTGTATAGGTTAAAATTTCCTATGCTAGGTAATTTTGGCAGTATTTTTCACCTTTCCTGGTTTTGAAGTTTTTTCAAAGCTCTTAATTTGGTGCTTTGTCTTCTTTCTTAATTCCTCTTGGGCTCATTGCAGTGCATGATATCACCTGCCTAAGCTTCCTACTAACTAGTTGGCAGAGTATCCAATACCAAGTATGGAAATTGCTCCTGACTTCCTCTTCATTTACCAGGTTTTCTTTACATCCACCTAACAATAGGTATATTGGGAATCTGACTTTACTTCTGCTGTTTATCTAAACCCCTTCTCAGCTGCTTTTCTAAAATTAGCCAGACAGTATACCTAAACAAATTATTTTTATTTTCTGTTTCCTTTCCATTTAAACAATAATGGAATTCACCTCAGTAAAACAAGCATCTTTACTCCATTTGCCTCTCTATAGAAACCCTGACCAAATAATTCTCAGTTAATATATCACTACCCCCTTTCATTCTATGCCTAACATTTGCTTCTGATCTGTGTGTTTCACATTTAACTTGGCACTATTATACCTTTAACATTCATTGAGTCCATTCAACCAACATCTTCAAAACAACATTTTTATCTGTTTGCATTTAGACCACTGTTTTCCAGAACTCCTGCAAATATGTTTGTACTTCTTTCTTCTACAGAATTAAGGCATTTTCTGCTTTCAGGAACACTGGAGCAGATTGGTGTTTTACTTAAGGATATTTACACTCAAGTATTGCTTTCAGTCTCTGTCTCACTAGGTCATTCAGACCAATGTTTGGTAAGAAGAAGGGCATAAAAACAAAACAGACAATTGTAACAGGAGCAAAAAAAAAATTAGACAACTATTGAAAGTAAAATAATTACAAAATTTGATAATTTAGGATGACATATTTTCTATTTGGGAACTCATTGTTTAAGCACTATCAGGTTTTCTCTGTTAGCCGGTATTACCTCATCAAAGTCTGCAATGATTTCATTCAGCAAGCGCAGACATTCTACTCCTTGGTTGTTCATCTCAGTCTGAGAATAAAAGTCAGCAAATCCAGGAATAGAAGCAAACATCACACCAACAGCATCATAGGACTGAGAGTATAATTCCTAAAAGAACGATGAAGAAAAATCAATTGGAGTAAAATAGCTGCAATTTAAATAGTTTTGTTCCTATTTCCATGCATAATACCTTAATATCTGATGTTAGCATTAGTATATTAAGTGTTAGCCAAGTTCAACAGGAGGAGGCTGACAGCTCTTACATTTCTATTTGGGCTTATATGCAGGGTTTGTCCTCTCTTTGAAAGCCTGCTCCTTCTGCTTCTTGGGTCAAGGGGCTACACCACCAAAAATGAAACAGAATTTTCCCTTTTGATTTATAAGGGAGATGACCTGAAGAAATTAAAGATTAATTTGCAAGTATGAATACCAGAGAATCAAACAGTGTGAGGCAAATAAAAGGAAGAGAAAAAAAACTATTTATTATTAAGTTTCTCTCAATTTTTTGTAGTTGACAATATATTTCTAAATTTGTTTATTGAGAGGGATAAGACAGGAGCATTTGAAATGTCTAATATGACCTTTTGATAAGAAATACTCTCAGTTACCATGTTTTCTGGTGAATAATTTGTATTTCAAACTACTGCAGCTCTTTGTTTATTCACAAGTTTTCAGAGAGCCCTTACTCTCTGGTGAATTGTGGTTCTTCTAAAGTGACTATGGACCTCTTTGGTTGCCTGGCTCTCAGAGATGTTCCTGCTATTAGGGTTTGAAAAGAGGGAGAAACAGAAGTGAAGGTGATAACAGAGTTAGTGGGGACAGAAAGCAGCTTATAAAGGATCAGTAACAGGAGGCTATTAGGATACAGTATGTCCTGGAATAAGCCCCTACTTACATTAGTCATATAATGCACTCTGGTAATGAATAACAGAAGTATTTATGGAGAGGTCTTTGCCATTACATATGTGAAAATGTGGACAGCTCTTCTGTGAACTAAAGTTAATTTTCAGGAAAAACTAATTTCAACTTTGAAAATTCCAAGGACATAGCTTCACCACATTTCCCGGTATGCTTTTCGTTTGGCTAATATACCACCCCCATATCTATTCTCCTTTGTTTAATTTTTTTCCCCTCTACCTTCAACTTCCATAATTTTACCCAATGGTGGACACTTCCATTTCTGTTTTGGGACTTTTATTATGTCATTCTGACTGAAGTACTTTTTTCTCAATGTTCTCGTTAGTGGCTTTAAGAAATTTTAGTGCTTTCCTTTCATGACAAAAAGATTTACTGCTGGTTGCCATACACTGGATATGAACACCTCAGGCTCTTCTTCCTTCATCCTACTTCTCCCTAGAAAAGCATCCTGAACCTCTGGCCTGCACTTTGATGTGCCTCTAATGCTGCTACTTGTCTGAGCTCTTTAACAAAGTGTCTTACTGTAAAAGTGGGGAAATTCTTTCAGTTTGCAAAGTCACTGTAAAACCATGATAGAGAAAACACGATTGATTCCTTTCCTGCCCTTACACTTTCTTTCATGGAAAAAAATCTTCAGGGTCATGGAAGCCACACTCTATGGACACGCTTATTCTCTTTCTTAAAATAAAAGGTAATAGACATTTTGTGGAGCTTATGGAAGATTTGAGAAGGAGAAGCATGATTACACTCGGGCATACATTTTCCTCAGATTATGAAGATAGAAAACAACTGGCTGAGCCTTCAGCTGCTCCAACTTTCTATTTTTGGAAAGAAGCATCAAGACAGAAATAATACATCCATGAGAAAATGCTACAGTGCACATTTGGGATTTCATTTTTTGAGAGCAGAGAAATTAACTTAATGGCCAGACATGAACTGCAGGATTGATTGTACTGAAATCTGGTAGATGTTACAGTCTGCCAGCTCATGCATAAATCATCTCCAAGTATAGTTACTCTGGAAATTGCCTTACAAAAAGCAGGGGTGGTGGAATTGAATTCAGTGGCAAATTACTGAAGCATCAGCAGTGAGCCATGGGGCATCTGCTTGCTTCTGAAGATTATACATGTGACTCTATGTGAATGAAAGTGTAAGATAGGAAACTTATTTCCTGAAAATCCATAATGCAGATATGCCAGAATACACTCTTGGTTGGTACTGGGGTCTGCTCTACTTGCAGTGAAACATTTTAACCTGGTTGCTTTCACAAACACATTTTCTCATGTGTTTTTATGGCAGTTTAATACCCACAGAGTGTAAAATTTCTCAAGAGATTGATTTCTAAAGTGCCTTGTCTTGTAGCTTCTCACTATGTCATCCTTCCCTAGGTGATACTTGAAATCAGAACACAATGCTTCCTCATTGTGCAGTCTAATTTGGCTGGCTACATCTATTTTCAAAATGCACAATCAGAAAATCATGGCCTTGATGTCTTTTTGCTGCACGGTGAAAGATATGTCAGTACTGGCATTGTGAGTCTTGCAAAATACCTCTCCATCACAAAAGATAATTCTGACAGACATTATGTGAGAAGAGTACAATTTCATCATACAGTAGACTTTATTTACAGATAATATTATAATATGCATTTGCCTTACTTCACATAAGGAGTAAGTTGCTTCCTGCTGCTTTCAGAAACAAATTCTGGACTTTCCTTTATCCTTCTTCAAACTTTGTCTTAGGAATATCCAGAGATACACTTCTCATGTTTTTCTTTATGTGCTGCAATCAGTTTTTAGCAGCAAAACCACAAACTGTTTCTGAAGTGGATGTTTTGTTAACTGCCATAAAGAGGCAATTCAGGGGCAATATGAAAAGGCAAAAATGTTCTGTTGTGTCTAAAGATATGAGAGCCTCAAGTCTGTGACTGCCTGTTGTACAAATTTCTTTCACAATCACATGAAGGGCTCTGATAATACTTCTGCAACACTGAGCTACTGTAAGTTTGCACAAACATTCTGTTAAACTCACATATCTTTTTTTATGACCAAGAGATTTTCATAGATTTATAAGTTGGAATGGACCTCTGTTTAATACAGTTTGCTTTCAAAGCAGGGCCAATTATGTCAAGACTTTCATGGCCTTCTTCAGCTGAGATTTGAGCTTGGCTCTGTCTTCATAGAATCATAGAATTGTTAGGGTTGGAAGGGACCTCTGGAGATCATCCAGTCCAACATCCCTGCCAAGGCAAGGTCACCTGGAGCAGGTGACACAGGAACACATCCGGGTGGGTTTGGAATGTCTCCAGAGAGGGAGACTCTATGCTCTTCCTGGGCAGCTGTTTCAGTGCTTAGTGTAAAGAAGTTCTTTCTCATATTGAGGTGAAACTTCTTGTGCTTTAGTTTAAGGCCATTGCTCCTCATCCTGTTGCTTGACAGCACCATAAAGAGTCTGGTACCATTCTATTGGCATCTACCTTTGAGATATTTGTATGCATTAATGAGATTCCCTCTCAGTCTTCTCCAGACTAGACAGGCTCAGCTCCTGCAATCTCTCCTCAGAAGAGAGATGCTCCAGATCCCTAATAAAGTCTACTCTATAAATACCCATTAGAGAGCTGGAGACAATGAGATCCTCTTTCAGCATTTTCCTCTTAAAGTTGAATGATCCCAGGTCTCTCAGACCCCCTCATATGTTATGTGCCCCAATCCCCTAATCATCTTGGTAACTGTCTGCTAGACTTGCTATAGTAGGTCCCTGTGTTTCCTCCTGGTGAGTCTGAAAAAGGAAACATCACTCCAAATGTGGTCATAGAACCTTTTCTTTAAAACATGATTTTTTTTTCAATGTGGATCAGATACCAAATATTGGCAGTATTCATGCAATGAATCTTATCGAGAACTAAGTTTCAACAATTTCCTAACAAAGCTGCTTTTCTTTTGCTAATTAGACAAAAAGATCAGAAATCAAACTGACACATACTTCATTATCCCGATCCTTCTCCAGGAAGTGACGGGCAACATGACTGGGTAAAATATTCCGTAGCATGTTTTCATTGTGCTCCCTTAGCTCCTTCATTTCATTGATTTCTTCTTTTGCTTGAACACGCCACAGAAAATCCAGCCTTGCTGTGTATTCAAGCTGTAGTTCCAGAAAGGAAAAAAGAGGCAAATATAAAACCTGACAAGATAAGGGTAGAGATTGTATTGTCATCCTGGCAGGCTGCTCCTGCCATGTAACTGCCTTCAGTGCTGCTGAAGATCTTTGAAAGAATTTGATTTCCTTGCCAGAAAAAGAGATTATTTCTTTGCCTTACGTATAGTGAGAGCCACAGAGTAATCTTGGGCTAAATAATAATAATAGTCATATTACTGCTATTGTCAGTGGATAAAAAAAGTCACAAAATTCTTTTCCTTTTAAACACTTCTTTATTAGACAGATAATGGAGTGAGACAGGAGATAGGTATTGGAAGATATTGGTATTGATATGAAGTAATATGTTTCCCTTTTCATATGTGTTTTCAAATTAAATAAATTTCTTGAGAAAAAAGCACAAGGGCAATAGCACTTGGTAGAGATGTCCTTCTCAAGGAAAAGTATCTTTTAGCAAAACTATATATAGTAGTCCAATGTACTCCCAAAGAGGACTTTTAAATCTGTGGCAGCAAAATGACACAGTTATACTGTTGGGACATGCAGTTATTTGCAACTTAAGTCTTCTAAAAAACAGTGGAAAACATGCTATTTGTCATCCCCTCGAATGCTCTGTCCCTGATGTACTGTGGGACCAGAGTCTGCAATCACAGTCTACTATGTGCACAGTTTCAGTGCCTGAGACCTACAGATACAAACTGAAGTTAAATGGTTTGCAGTGCTGTGTGTGTGCAGAACAAAAGCTGTGTGCAGCAGAGCTGATATATGCATTGCTTATATATGTATATGCATATTCATATATATATGTGGCAACTGTCTGCCATCTGAAGCAGTGAACATGTTGAAGCATCAGGTTGCTTGCCTGAGTCAGTACATGGACAAGACCAACACTACCAGAACTTTTGTGTGCATTATACTGAAGAAGAGTTTTAAGCAGATTTTAAAGCAGCTGATGCTGTAGCAAGAACAAGGGGTGACTTATTAAGCTACAGCATTATTGAGAATGATGGAAATATATCTATAGTCAGTAAACTGAAATAGAAAATATATTTGTGAGATTTGAGGTGCTCTAACCACAGATAACATCCATCAGAGAAAAGTATTATGCCAGCAAATAGATGAATTTTACAGATTTCATAGGCATTGAATGGTTTGCCAAAAGGTGCTGGAATGAAGGAATTTTTTTGAATATAATTCATGTACCAAACTGAAATAAAGGACAAACCTGCAGTGGGTGGGAGTGACTAAGAGGGGATTCAGGCATTGTTTAGTGACTCATCTTGGTCACATTTTCAGTCAGTGGCAGTGATGAATGGCAAACTCTTCAGATGAAAATGCAAAGCAAGGGAGCTTATAGTTTGACTGCACTCCAGGGAGTTTTTCTTCCTAAAAGCTAAAAGAGACCATGGCTTGATACAAACTTCCAAAATCTGTATGCAGCTTGGTCATGATTTACTTGCCTCTGGGTGCTGTTACCACCTCTGTAAACAGTCTCTTTAGTACTAATATGTTGATCTTCTATTTTGTGACTATTAAATCCCTTAATTAATGGCACAAAAAAAACCGACGGAAGAAAGTATCTTTAAACAATTTTTTTCAATATTTTTCAGTTTCCTTCCCCCTTCCTTTTCTGCTAGAACACAGAGCCCACACCAGATAACCGACTTTTATTATCTCTACCAACTAACCGAGAAGGGAACATTAACTATAATTTTGCAAGTTCTAAAGGTATTTTACAGATTGACTTAAAACAGGAGCTGCTGGTGGATTCTGAGTTCTTTGATGCTTCAAGGTATTTAATGCTACTACAATAAAAGCTTTGCAAAAAACTGTGATACAGTTTTTCACAGGTGCTCTACAGGGAAATGTCACATCTCTAAGCCGAGCTCAGAATAGCAGCAGCTAATCTTTATATTTTAGATAACGTCATTCTGGTTATTTATGATCACATTGTAACATGAAATAATTTTCTTGCATCGTTCAGTGGACTACTGAGATGACACTGTCAGCTCAAAGATAGAAGGATGCTAAATATGAGGTTTGAAAATAGAAAATATTTACTATTTCTTATATTTGTTAAAACTAAAATTATAGGGATGAGTTTTGGGTTTATTGTTTGATTGTCTAAAGAAATATTCCTGGGCACAGTGGTGACAGTCAAAATGAGTGCAACATAAATCTCAACATTTTTCTGCCCTGATATGTAGGTCTATGAGACACCCCTAATTCCAATAGTGAGTGGAGAAAAGAGAGTTGTATTACACAGAAAGCCTGACAAGATGTCTTCCACATGTTGCACAACCCATTTACTCTGCAGACAATTGCTACATGCAAGGAAAGCACAGGGTAAGTTTGAGTGGCAGCATATTCTTCCTTAGAATGGGACAAAAGAGAATTTATATCCCAAAAGACACTTTCAGTGACCAAAAAAAATATTTAACTCCAGATAAAGCAAACACATATTCATTCTTCACTACAGTAAAGTCTGAATATAGAAAAGATAATGAAAAATCTGAAGTATAAAACCAGAATTAAAAATGTCTCTGCCTCTCTTTTCCTCTTTCATTTGGAACCATCTCCTCTTCACATTTCCTCATTCCCCCTCTTTTTCCCAAGCATGAAGAAGGTTCAGAGGGTTATGCTTGTTTCAGATAAATTGCTGTGTAGAGAAATCAGTTCTTCCTCCCTTCCACAAGACTCTACAGAGTTAAGATACAGCTCTGACATCCAGTGGTTATTTGGTAGAGAGCTGTCTGTACGTGCCCTGGCAAAGTTCACGTCTTTCTTTGTACCAAAGAGCCCCAGAGACCAGGCAATCAGTCAACACTTGCCTATACCAGAGCAGTCAGCTGGTGTAGGCAAGATCCATGCTCAGATCTACAATCTAAAAGAAACCAGAGAGGACTTTGGCCTCTATTTTGAAAGGGCTTTTTTTTTT
>VXBX01009583.1:78638-92972 GCA_013400415.1 Scytalopus superciliaris | reverse complement strand
TTTTTTTTTTTTTTTTGAGGTCTAACTGAGTTGGAGGGAGAGGAAGGACTGAGTCTGTATATGCATATTCTATTCCCTCTTTCCAACTGTTAAAACCTTCTATTTTAAAGCCATGGCAGAAGGTTTTGCTCAGGGTTAAACGTTTTGTATTGTGTGTTTTCAGTAGGGATGAATTTCTAGTAGAGAGGACTGTATGTGGTATTGTACTTGGATAAGATTTCAAGGTATAGCTTATGTTCATACAAAACGTCCTCCTTTAACTGATTAAAAAGACAAAGCAGTAAGTGAATACATTTTACAACACATTAGGTCTAGCATCAAAATTACCCACATTTCTTTCTTGTGTTTTTTCTCAAGTTTAGTTTGCAGAAACACTGCTGTAAAATATACATTACTTAGTTAAAAAAAGATGTGCCTCTAGATGAAACTGAGTTTCTAATAGAGAATTAGTCTATGATGGCATCTAACAGTAACACAAATACTTTTAATTATGGGTTTAGCAGAAAAGACTCTTGAGATTTTGAGATTCATTGGCTGAACCCAGATCAGATTTAAAGAAAGCTCTGAGTCCAACAAGCCAGTATCACACACCTTTTTCTCTAATTTAATTTTCAATTTTGGGTGCAAAAGTTGGGATTAACTTTAAATCACAATGGACAAAGAACAATGATTAGCTATTCAGAAATTGAAAGTCCATAATTTTCATCTTACAGAAACAATCTTTTTTGGTAAATATACCTACAGTGAGGCAAGTTTTAAACTATTCTACTTCAGGATACTTTTGCAGTTTGTGAGATACAAAGCTTTGCTGGAGTACAGATTGATTGGACTTGCTGTGCTCCTCAATTCACACTGTTGAAGAGTTTTGGTTTTCTTTTTAATGTGTTCTGGATTAATTTTTAATCGACGTATTTAGTTGGCAATTATACAGAGGCCTTTAGGTAAACTCTATAATAAGAAATTTAACCATATAAGGAAATCCTCCTGGGCACTTCCATTGGATACTGTTAAATTGATAGAGTGGCCTTACAAATCATTTGAGAGAACATGCAGGAGTTAGCACATCTCAGGGACTGTTTCCAAGGGCAGTTTTAGTGCAGCTACCCTGTTTTATGGAACAAGAAAGATTAATAGAATGGAAAAGAACCTGTGCTCTACTAACAGACCTCTGGGCTGGAAAATACTCTTAAACACCCCAGATCACGCTTTTGTAGAAGACAAATGTTTACATCCAGAATTTTGATCCTGAAGAGTACTGCCTGGATTCTACCTAATTCTTCCTCTACCTAAACTCCTCTGATGTTGTCTTTCTTAGTACTTTAGCTGATTCCCAAGCCTGAGATTTATATCTTGGCATATGGTAAGGATCACTGAGAATATTTTAAGGCTTATCACAAATTTGGGCGGTCCAGTTCTTATTTTCTCCATATTTTTCAGAAGTGGACTTTATGTCTTGATGAAGAAATGTCATAGTACATTGCCTTCCGTCTAACTTAAATCTGGGCACAAAAAGCATTTCATCCTTTGCTTCCCTTATCCACTCACTCCTTATTCCCTCAAAAAGAAGATAAAAAGGAGGGAAATTGCTAGAATATTTAGATGTGTCCTTCTTTTTACTCTCCTATGGAAGCAACGGAGGCCGTTAAGTCCTGGCACACCTTACAAAGTTACTGCAATAAAGTCCATAATACTGTCTTATTCATCACAGTGTTATTCCTCTCTTACTGCCTCACTCTAGAAGGACTGAGAAATGCTGGTATTAATCAGCCTAATGCTCTTGAGGGGAAAATCTTTAATCAAGTTGGACAATGTCTAAAGGCAATTGTGCTTGCTGCTTCCCTACATAGAGTGGTCCTGTTTGTTTTATATGAACAGAAACTGCCTCAAGTCAGTATGTTTGACATTCAGCAGCCCAGAGCTAGAGAGCCCAGAAACGCTGTGAGGAAAACACCGTGCCTTAGCTGTTTTTTACTCAATGCATTTGTTATTTTAAATCTAAATTTGTCATAATTCCCTGTCCCTGTGCACTATGAATGGATTCCTGATACACCCACTGTCTCTGTTCCTCTTCAAGGATATCAGTCCTAAAGCTCCAGGGTCCCCAAATTCTGGTTATAATCTAGGTCCATGCGAAAGGATTCTTGCAAGTGGTCCATGACACAAAGAACTTAGTATTGGTGCTTAACCCAAATCTTCCTCATTTCCTCAAGTCTGTTGTTTTTTTCTTTAGGAACATACTAAGTTATTTCACAGGAGTTTTATTATTTACTGTTTGTTATTCCCTTTCTGTACTTTGATTTTATGCTTCATCAAGTGCACTGAAGCTGTCAGGTGCCTCCTGAATTGCACGTGTCTAAAATAAATGACATCCTACTTGTTCCTTCACTTTCTATTACAAAATGCAATATAACTCATGTATTGCTGAATATAATACTGTACATATTTTTTAAGAATGGTAGGCAGTATCAGATGTGGGCTTTCTTTAATCAGATTCTGCATATGGTTTATTAAATTGTGAAAGGTCATATGCTCAAGTGGATAAAACAGCAGTTGGTATTTTGAAAGCAATTATTGTCACATCCTGTAATTGCAAAGGATAAAGGGAATGGTTAAAGCAAATGTTTGCATTACCTGTTGACCATGATAAAATACGGCTAAAAGGAACATTGCCATCAGTAGTAAAGATGCCTCCTTTGTACCCAGGAAGTCTGTGCTGGAAAAAAAAAAACCAAAATAAAACACAATTATTGATTTGTCAGTGTTGTAATTGTTCAGAAGTTTCATTTCATAAGTCACTGTGATACTTTTTGTTGTTCTTTAAAAAAATACCCTATATTTGAAAATTTAATTTAGCAGTAATTAGTTCAAGAGAACAGGAATGTAATTGGAGTGCTCACTGTTTGGAGACACACGTCTTAAATAACTAAATTGTAGCCTACAGGAGGTACACAGAAGGTGATGAGCTCTCTCTTTCAAATGTAATGTGCAATCTGTGTGTCAGTCTCTTCCTGGGGGCTTGGTGAAGAGCCATAAACACCACAGTCCCCACAGAATGCAGGAGGGGGGATCTCAGTGGGGAAAGGCTGAGCCTGGAGCTGGGAAAGAGAAGCTTCCAGGCTGTGAAAGTAAAAGCCCAGTCAATAAGCCTTGAGGTAAAAGATGAATCCTAAAGCAGGAGCTGAAATTAATCATCCCCATATTGTGGGAAAGGTTTGGAGAAGATGACAGAAGGAAGTATGGATTAAAAGGGAACAAAAAAAATTTGCAAACATTTAGGACTGGCTTTACCGAGCCACAAAGTGGAGAGCAGAGAAGAGTTGTCTGCCTGTGACAGGGGAAGTAAAGAAAACCCTTGCAGACTGTAGGAAAGCAAAGATGAGTCAGGAAGGTCCTGACTATATGAAATCTGTATGAAATCACTGAGGTACTGTGTGTGGATCATGGAGAAAGTGTGACAAAATATGGTGAAAGGGGTGAAAAGCAGTAACAGCGTGTTTTAAATATGAAGAGAAATTGCAGATAAACAGATGAAAGAAATGAAGAAAGGATCTCTATATTTCAGGGTTTTTTTAAAAAGCATGTTTCCCAGGGGAAGAGACATAAATGAAGAGGCTGGAGAACTGATAGATCCAAACTTATAGTAAAATGAAAGCAAGAAAAAACTAAATTTTGATCAGTTGATACTTGGCAATTATTTTGTTGAAGGGAGAGGAGAAAAGATGAGAAATTTGTTGACAAGTGCTGAAATCTTGAAGTTTTGAAAAACATTAATAAATGAGTAAATGAGGACCAGAAGCTGGAAGAGATGATGTGACACTCCTTAGTCTACCTTGAGATCTAAGAACAAAGCAAAGTCCAGACAATGAATCTGTTTTCTGTAGTAATTTTGAGAAAGGTATCAGGTGATATTTGTCAGAGAAGGACTCTTTTGTCAGAGAAATTAGAGAGAGAAAGAGCAGAACACAATGGAAGTTAAACCAAAAGGAACCTTTCTTGTGAAGGGTTGTGAACCTGAACTGATTTTGCGTTCCTAATGAAGAATTTACTGTGAGAAAATGTGCTGCTGTGGGATGAGTCACCAGTATGGAGCAAAAAAAAGTAGGAAGCATCCTTGTCATCTGCAAATATGTTGGAATTCGAATGTTTCCTATTTTGAAGTTGTCTGAAATACAACGTCCAAAAGAATACATTCCAAAAGGACCTCTTGTACCCTGGTTAAAGTCAACAGCCTTAAAGGTCTTAGTTATGAACTCTCCTCTTATTGCATATTCTAGTGATGTAGTTATAGCCACAATAGCTAGATGAGTTTTGGAAGGAGTTGCAAATCCTTTTATTCAACTGATTGGTATAGATCAAAAAACCCCAAACAAATAAGATTCTGGGCACATAGCCTTGAAGCTCATGTTCCCTATAGTAAGAGCTGAAGTTTGTATCCTTGTCCTGACCATGGAGCATCTCAGCTGATTTCCCTACATCCTGGGCTGTTGGCTATTCTAGGTGATATTCCTGTGTCTTTCTTCCTTTTCTATGATAACAGTCACTAGACAGTTTCACTGACACAGGGAATAAAGACTACTTTGAATTCTCCAAGATTTTCGCACAAATGAGAATTTTCCTTTGCCATACCTGGTTAGGGGCAATTTTAATGATTTGTCCTCTAGTTACTTAGACAAAGTATTGCTGAATGCCATTTGTCATAATTAGCTGGGGTCTGTTGTGAATATGTTGATATGCCCATAGGAGAATAACCAGTATTAGAAAAAGGAATTGCACCCCAAATCTTTAGTACCTTGCTACCACAGGCAGCTAGTAGGGAAAGATATGCACGCAGAGCCTTACTGTGTGTAAAGATGTGGCTGTTGTGAGAACTAATTGTATTGCAAATCCATGGTTTTCTGTCATTCTGGGTGTCTTCATCTGGCACACACTTTATCAGTGCAAGGAACTACAATACTAAATTGGTCAAGTATCAAAGACTGAAGAAGTGTTTTTTCTGAATGAGCTAAATCACTGCTGCTCTAGAGTCAGTTATTGCAAGACTTACTCCACCTCTGACTCTGCAAATTATTGTGTCTCTTCTGTCCTCCTGTTCAATTCCTCTTGCTGGGAAGGAAGCCTGGGAGGAGGACTCTATCCTTCAAACACTCTCATACAAGACAGGGTCATCCCTGTGTACTTTTATGTCTTTCACAGGTGCACATTATAGTTCGGATTTTATTAATTTAAAACCCTGTCCCCTAAAAAATAAATTGTTCACTCCTGTTTCCTTAAATTGAGGTTACATGTTTTATCAGTACCTCTGGAACTTTCAAGAATAGAAGCAACCAATGTATATGCACTGCAATGCATATTTTTAATCAACATTGATAGATTAAGGGAGACATAAAAGACAAACACCGTTCAATATATAAATGTTCTCATGAAATGAACATTTTAATAAAAAGGTTTGAGAAAGAATCAGATTACAAATCATTTTGAATTAGTCATTTGCCTCTTCCAACTATCACTCCATATTTAACTATGGAGCTATCCAATACACGTATACTCTGGCAGCACTTGACTCGTTACCTTATGAAAAAGCAGATCCTAAGGGGGGCTGTAAACACTTACTCTCCGTTGTGGTTAAAGTTGTCATATTGCAGAAAAAGGGAAGCATAAATGGTCTCAGTCAGCAGAGAATAGATCGCAATCATGATGAGAAGTACTGCCAGCTTCAGGACAGAGTTGAGACGAAGAAAGACTGCACAAGTCACCATTGCCAGCACACCAGTGAAGACAAAATACTGAACAGAAAACAACACTGTTTACTTTCAGTGATCAGTGACTGTAGTTTCATAAGTAGCTACATAAATAATCAAATGATCTGAAGTATAGAAAAACTGTTTTGTCTTTCAGTGCTCAGCTAAGTCCTCTTAGGGTTCAAGACACTTTGAAAATAAGGGTTTTGCTAAAATGGAACATGAAATTACAAATTCTTTACTTTGCATGGCACCTCCATGCCAGCAGAAATCCCTCTCTGTGTCTTTATGACATTTTCATTACATTATAAGGGAAATGGCATCCTGTATAATTAAAAGAGGAAAGGGACAGATGCTGCATGCAGTAGTTTGCTAATGAAAAGTCAACTGAGAGAAACCAATTTATATTCCTTTGGATTCTGAACTTCCACAAGACCTACATTAATCAGGATGTGAGAATCATATTCCTGCTTTAATTCTTTTCCCATCCTAATTGAAGAGAGGATAAAGCCACAATTGGGCAATTAAAAAAAAAAAATTTACTATTGAAGATTTAGCTTGGTTACGTTACTCTCTTAAAATGTGATGTCTAGAAGTTTTACTCATATCTCATTTTCTAATTTCTTCATTGTCTTATTTTTCTCAATGATTAGTCATCTGTCAAATGCAATCCATGCAGCTGATATGGGACAATCATCATCATGAGCTGTTCAGATTTAAAATAGCAACAGCAACACCCACAGCCCAAATGTAGTTTAAATTGCCTCCTATCACACAGGAGAGATAGTATTCATTTTTCTGAGTAGTTTTTCTGTAGTACAGTTTTTCTGTAGGAAAGTCTGCATCCCTGCTGTTTAGAGCATACTGCTGGCAATATCATGACACCACCATATGACTATCTAAGTAACATACTTCTTTTATCTACACATGACCAACCCATTGATTTTGTTGCCTGGTTGCTCATCTTAGAGAGGATTAGTTTTATTTTGCTCCTAAAGCAAACTTAAAATAACCACAGCAGACTGACTGCTGTTTTTGCCATATAGGAAGTTATGTTCTCCATTAGATCCATACAAATTAGTTAGTTTGTTTTAATGCACTAAGTTCATTGAATTACTGCTGGATATGTTTCCATATGTTTCCATACTATGTGGCTGGAATTTGCAGTAAATTGTTTTACTTCACTGAGAAGAAAGCACTCAGCACTTCACAAATCAAGTTCTGTATGAAGTTCAAAGGTTGAATTTTCATTGTAATGCCCCATCAGATCATAAGACTAATTCCTTTTGTAACTAGCCTCTGTTCTTTTTATCACCATATGGATAGATGGAAATGTTCAGCTTCACAGCATGAAAGACCCTGACTCCACCACCAGTACACAGGTCATCTATCCCAGGTAATGGTAACCACATGGATCTATGCCTCAGATTCAAAAGTACCCTCAGAAATACCTCAGGACAGGAACAGATGTTTGTAAAGGAAGCAGATGAATTGAACGTCTGGTTCTTCAATGCTATTGGTTTGTCAAAATCACACCATAGCTGTGAAGAAAGAGAAAAAAATCAGGGCTATATTGTTCACTGGTGTCTAATTGCTTGTGTGGCTGGTTGGGTTCAGGGATGGAACTGGCTGATCTGCTGCTCTCCATGCCAGCTCCCTGTCTGGCAGCAAGGACTGACTAAATGGACAGAAAGAAGACATACTGTAGACACAAAATGGAAAGGGGGGAGCTACTCATGCTACAGACTTTCAACATCCAAATAGCCTCCCTATGCTCTCTTGTTGTCAAAGGGGAAAGACAAGCTCTTCTGGGAGTTTCAGAGGACTGATGTTGGACTCTTAAATAAAATTAGCTTCTCAAAATGCTTAGACTTTGCTATAAATTATAAAGAAAATTATTTAATTGAGAGTATAAAATCAGATTGCATGTGTGCCCTTGTCTGCAAGCAGTTTTCATCTGCTACATTGCTATGTTATCCTTCTGGACATGGGCCATCTGTCCTTCATTTCCATGGCATCATGCAGAATTGATTGCACCAAAACATAATGTGGTCCCAGAACAGCAACCGTGATGCTTAGAATGGAAGGGAATGAAAATCATTCATGATAGAAACTTTAATTATATAACAATAAGAATGCACTTGATGTAAAGAACCACAAGACTCATCTGTCCCCCTGGTAAAACCAAAGCCTTATTTCTCCTGTTAGAAACCATCTAAGTCTTAGACCCCTCCAGCCAGGTGTAATTTAACTCAGTGGATGAATGCAGCTGCAATGCTGAGATGCATTACCTGTTCTTAAATGCATGCAGGTCCCTCCAGGAAAAACTATTATTATGGAAGAGTTTTGACATATAACATAATGAGGTTATAAAAATGCTGTGATTTTCTGTAGAGGTCAGGATGCAGTGACTCAAGTCATTGTCAGTCCAAATATATGACAATAAATGTAACTGTGTACTGCTTTATAGAAACCCACTGGTATGACAGTAGAAAGTATTACTTTTCTTTTGCTGTTTTTGGATTAGGCATCCCAGAAGATTTCACAATCTTAAAAAATAATCCACAAGTCAGGGGAAAATCTCATTATCACATACTCATAACAGATTGGGCATGGATAGTCTGTTAGAGATCACCTTGTTCCAAGAGCAAGATTAATGTTACCAAAATCTTTCCTAGGAAATACATATTAAATATGATTTAAACCCCTCTAAATTCTACAACATCCTTAGTCATCTTTACTGTAATGTACCACCATCCTTGTCTTCAGGAGGTTTTCAGCCCAATTGAACTTCTCATCATTTACCACACCTCTATTTTCTCTGTAAGGATACAAATCAGTGGCTGCATTCTTCTTTTTCTGACTAACTCTCCTATCAGTGCCTGCATGGCATCACTACAAAACCCAGACAGCTACGGAGCCCTCGTATGTTGGCCACCTGAATTAATTTGTGGAAGAATGACAGCACTAGAGGATAATAAAATCTTATGTCTGTTAGCAAAAGCCAAGGCAAACCCCTGAAATACCAGACCTCAGCATAGTTACTCTAATGATATAATAATAATATTTTTTTTATTTTTATAGGATAATTATTGTTGCTGTTATGTTGTCTTAGTTGCTACTGTTATTACTGTCACTAAATGTTTTACTAGTCTCATTTAGAAGGAATTAAATATTTATAAAGAATAATATTCAGATGAAAAAGCGCTGCTACATCCATAACCAGAAGATTCCCAACAAGAGGAAAGAGGGATGAAAATGCTACATTCAATCTATCAGTGAGAAGTTTACCACATTCTTGGCTCAGACATCAGCACCTGCCAGGTAGTCTGACATTATAATCTGCCTAATTTATGCAAAGCTCTCTCAAGTTGCTGAATACATCAGGATAATCATCAGGGGAATACTGGAATTTTTTTAATTATTATTTTACTAATTGTTTTAATTTTTTTTAGTAATCTAATTCATGGGAGAACTGTGAGATGACCTGAGATACTTCTGAGAGGAGGAATTTAATAACCATAAGAATTACTTGAAAGTCTTTAAGAAAGCATGTCAGCATATCAGAAAATTATAAATGGTCCACAAAGGGTGGATATGTTGAAGAGAAAGTAGAAAAGAGGTTTTAAAAACAGATGATACATATGAGGGACAAATAATTAGATATTTCAGAAATACATAAGTTAAGCAATGAATTGAATTTTCTGAAGCTGTGATACTTTGCCTTTTTTTATTATCTAAATCATAGCTGGCTTATAGACACATTAGTTAGCAAGTCCTGTAGCAAGCTTAATCATTCATAAATCATCTTTTCCTGTATATTATTCCTTGGTTCCCTATAAGCTTACAATATTGATGATGGCTCCAAGAAAATTAATCAGAATGGATGCAAATATAATGACATTCCTTGCCAGGTAGGTCTCATTAATCCAGCAGCAAGTTTTCCGGAGCATTAAGGGTAAACATTTGTAATCCTCTGCCGTAGTGATCAGCACAAGAGCGGAGTGCAGCATAATCAGAATAGAAAACTGAATGACCATTGGTATCACCCTGAAGAAAAAAAAAAAAGAATCTAACATTAAACCTCAACACAGTGATACTGCTAATAAAAATTAATATGTAAACAGGTAAGGCTAGAGAAAATCAGTCATCATAAATCTGAGACAATTAGTCTCGGAAAAAAACCCAGAGAGTGCAAACTTCTGTTTATGTTGTCATTGCTTCACATGGTTTCTTGCTGAGAAACTGTTGAACAAACAAGCCAGGGAAATAAACCATTACAAGTGCCTCTAGGTGTCTATATAGAGTCCATGTGGCAGGAATGTCCTTTCTTTTGGACTCAGTTGCCTCTTTCGTTCTTTTTAGAGCAATGTTTTTGAGTCTGTAGGATCCTTGCCGTGTGTGTATGAGCTGGTTCCCACTCAGATTAGTTTGGGGGCAGTTTAGTTGAGTATTACTTTGTATGCATCATATCATAGATGTCTTAAACTCATATTATACTGAGGGTCATGTTCTCTAAAGTGAGTACTGTAATATAGCCTGTTTTCTGAAGTCAGGATAACATAATTACAGAAATGAAAAATTCCCCTCATTTTAATTACTAGTGGATCAACTGCAGCTGAGATTCTCATTGGTTTCTAAAAAAGCAAAAGAACTAATCTACTGTTTTCATGCAAGTCTTTTAAGATAAAAAGCATATGAAAAAGTGTTCTATAATCCACATGTTTAAATAAAACATGTTGTCTAACATACCCTATAAACTCTGTCCTTGCAAATGTGATCTTTAATCAAATATTGATAAATGCATACACAGAACAGACAGTTCAATTTCTTTGAACATACCATTAAACACCATAACTTTTTCTAGCCTAAATTTCATTTTATTTTTCTAAATTTCTTCATTTTCCTTGCTTAAATCTGAGACCTGAAGTCAATCAAGTGACTATGTGGCTGGAGTTTGCAGTAAATTGTTTTACTTCACTGAGAAGAAAGCACTCAGCACTTCACAAATCAAGTTTTTGTGCCCTCCATTGTCTTTCTTTGACTCTTTTCCCAAATATCAAACCCATGCAAAATAAAAGCAACTCCACTGCTCCTTCAAACCTCTCCCATCCTCACTCTACTTTCCCTTGCCTTTTTGCTGTGAGGATGATTAAACCTGAGGCTTTGAATTAAGTAATTAAAATTTCTAGTAACCTAGTTGTATACATGCCAGTACTCTGCAGTGATTGAATCATAATGTCTCACAGAAAAAAAGTCTTTGAAAGTGGACTATCAGGGTGCTCTGGGGAAACCTCTGCACTTCCAGACTGTAGGTAAGCTGTAATCTCTCATTAATGCTTCTGTAAACATGCTTTGTCTTACTGAAAACATGATCATGCTATAGATCACCTATCCCTCTTTGGTAGGGTGCAAGCTGTTTGTACACTTGTGCCCTACAGTAAGACAAACTTAGGGGTATAGAGTGGAAATAGAAGTGTAAACATCAACATGGCTCTTCTTTGCTCATTTTTTGGTATGTCAGTCAGATCCAGTCCCTGAATCTGAACTGGCTTTATCTCAACTTACCCAAAATTCTCCTCAATTTCAGGCTATTTGACTTTGGGTTTAGAAGAGCAAGTTCTAAACTCGTACAGATCAGAATTCAGATCTGTGGTTTGATCCTTTCAACTTCAGCTCTCACTCTGTAAAGTTTCACCATAATTTAATAGATATGTAGCCAAGGAGAAAAGGAATCCGCAGTGATATAAGGATAGGAGAGGATACATGGACATAGCAGGACAAGTTTGAGAACAAATCTGTGTTGGAACTGGCATTTCTTAGCTCCGGCCATGTTTGCAGTCAATGGATAGAGTCCAAAATATTTGCACTAAGAAGACACCGAGATGCACTGGATATTTTATGAAAAAATTGTGAGTACACCTTCCTCACAGTACTGATGTTATCAGAAAATATCTTGAGAAAACACGATAAATTAAAATGTTATTATTCAAAATGAACTGGGGTTATTTTGTTTGTTTGTTTTTTCCAAGTAAGCATAAGTCAGTGTATATACGGGGAAATGAAGGTCATGTGGGGAGAAAAGACGTAACACAGGAGGCACATTTGCAAAACTGAAAGAGATTCAAGTGCAGAACTGTACTCCTGCATGGTATACCTTGTTTAATTTTAAACATTAACTTTAAAAGAATGATCTGATTTTTAATGCCCTAGTTCAGCTAATATTATAGAAATTCATATACATTAAATCTGGTGTTGTTTTAAAAACAGTATTTGCTTAAAAAATATTCCTTTCTGTTTGTTCAAACAGACAAGGACTACTTTAAAGTATCAGGATGAAATAATATGCAATTTGCTTCAAATGTTCTTGTCTGTGACCCACTAAAATTAGTCAAACTAATACAGAAGTAGGACCGACATATAAGATTTTGCAAACAAAATGCAAGCCTCAGAATAATTCACAGGAATGCAGCTGTGACATGTAGTACAGTTACTACTCTCAGAACCTCAAAATAAATGAGATTTGCAATGTGGAAGTCCAGAAAAGAAAATGTGTTAAAAAGATAACAAACAGAAAATAAGTCTATTGCTGAACATATAGTTTTTCATTTGGAAAACATCTGAACTGCCATAAGTAAGACATATATGCATAAGACTATATTTTTTCATAGTACTAAACTATATTTTAAACATATTAAAATAAAATGTGAAAAATATCAACATGGAAGTTCTGTTCCCAGATGAATTGATGTAAGATGAATTACACATTAACCTCCATTGAGAGCTTCCATGTGCTAATATTAGTTTTGACACTGTTCTGATGATGTACCATTGGTATGAAAAGTTGTCTTCACTTGGGTCAGCATTTCATTCCAAAAAGATTTGTCAGAGTTTTGTGTGTCAGTTGAATACAAGATACTCTAGATACTTCTGAAAAAGTCCCATGATCTTCAGCAGCTTACCCAGAAGTAGTTTGCTCTTGAAAGAAGGAACAACATAACCAGCAAAAACAAACTGTATTATGAAGAGGGAAGAATGAAGAAACAAAGTGTGATGGGTTTGATAAACCCCCAAAACTTACATTAAGGCCTTAGTTTAGTTAGGCCTGAAACCAAATTTAGCAAGCCTCAGTTTTATGAGCCACAGGGCTTTCTGTAGATTTAGAGGGGCAAGTGTTACCTGACTTAAGCAACCAAAGAGGTATTTCATATCATCTGATGTCAAGTCGAGTATAAATCTAGTGGGGGACGTATCTCTTGCTCTTGCCCTCCCTCTCTCCGTGCGGTGTGGTGGTGAGGGCTCCCTGTTGCTGCTCCCAGAGCGACAGGCCTTGCCGCTTCCCTGCCAAGATGCCCACAGCAGTTCTGGTCTCTGGGAAGTAAATACTTTTTTGTTTGATGTTGCTTTGCTGGGTGCGCTTTCAGGGGAACGTCTTTGGTTTTTGTTTCCTGTGGGTTTTGGGTGGTGGAATCTCTGTGTTATTGGGGAGGATAGTTTAGATAAAGTTATTGTTGGTTTTTCTTAAATTTGTACGTATATGTATTGTAACTTTCCTGTAAATATATGTATATAATTTTTTCCAGTTTCAGTGGTTTTTTTCCCTTCCCTCCTTTCACTGGGACTGCGTGTGTCTTGGGCGGGTTTGGCATTTTGCCAAGGTTGAACCCCCGACACAAAGTTTAGAGCAGGGGAAACAGATTTCATCTTGTGCAACTAAAAGTTTTGTGGGAAGAGTCTCAGGACTTGCAGGGAGTCCTGAGGTTACCAAAAAAAGACACAATGTGATGATGTCTTGAGAACAGTTTCTGACTACGAAAATGCACAGGATTCACAGAATCACAGAATGGCTTGGGTTGGAAGGGACCTTAAAGACCATCTCATTCCAACCCCCCCTTCAATGGTTAGGGACACCTTTCACTAGATCAGGTTGATCAAAGTTGCATCCAGCCTGGCCTTGAATATTTCCAGGGATGGGGCATCTACGACCTCTGGGAAACCTGTTCCCATACCTCAACACCCTCACAGTAGAGGATTGATTTCCAATACCCAAACTAAACCTACCTTCTTTGAGTTTAAAGCCATTCCCCCTTGTCCTATTCCTACATGCCCTCCATCTCTATTGTAGGTACTGGAAAGTCCTAAAGAGTCTCCCTGGAATTTTCTCCAGGCTGAACAACATCAACTCTCTCAGCCTGTCTTAACAGGAGAGGTGCTGCAGCCTTCTGAAAGATGAGGGAGGGACAGTCAAGAAGTCCAGGGAAAAGCTGGACAATATGTTCATGAAGAACTAGTCAAGGGAGTCAAGGGAGCTCATCAAGAGAGCTAGAGTTTAGGCTACAATTCATCTCAGTGCACAGCAGTGTCTTAGATTTATGCAGATAGAAGGCACCTTGAGATTAAGTGATTGACCCATTCTCCAATGGCTATACTTTGAACCCAGGTTATAGACACTGCACTGACAGGCAGTGATGTGAGATCAATTCCTTGTGTTTCCCACAGTGCAGCAGCACTCTGCAACAGCGTTCTTGCTTTACAAAGCCAAATGACTGTGATCTGATTTGGAACTGATAGTTTCTAACTATACCTCTGATATATA
>VXBX01009583.1:42563-77984 GCA_013400415.1 Scytalopus superciliaris | reverse complement strand
CTTTCTGTAGATTTAGAGGGGCAAGTGTTACCTGACTTAAGCAACCAAAGAGGTATTTCATATCATCTGATGTCAAGTCGAGTATAAATCTAGTGGGGGACGTATCTCTTGCTCTTGCCCTCCCTCTCTCCGTGCGGTGTGGTGGTGAGGGCTCCCTGTTGCTGCTCCCAGAGCGACAGGCCTTGCCGCTTCCCTGCCAAGATGCCCACAGCAGTTCTGGTCTCTGGGAAGTAAATACTTTTTTGTTTGATGTTGCTTTGCTGGGTGCGCTTTCAGGGGAACGTCTTTGGTTTTTGTTTCCTGTGGGTTTTGGGTGGTGGAATCTCTGTGTTATTGGGGAGGATAGTTTAGATAAAGTTATTGTTGGTTTTTCTTAAATTTGTACGTATATGTATTGTAACTTTCCTGTAAATATATGTATATAATTTTTTCCAGTTTCAGTGGTTTTTTTCCCTTCCCTCCTTTCACTGGGACTGCGTGTGTCTTGGGCGGGTTTGGCATTTTGCCAAGGTTGAACCCCCGACACAAAGTTTAGAGCAGGGGAAACAGATTTCATCTTGTGCAACTAAAAGTTTTGTGGGAAGAGTCTCAGGACTTGCAGGGAGTCCTGAGGTTACCAAAAAAAGACACAATGTGATGATGTCTTGAGAACAGTTTCTGACTACGAAAATGCACAGGATTCACAGAATCACAGAATGGCTTGGGTTGGAAGGGACCTTAAAGACCATCTCATTCCAACCCCCCCTTCAATGGTTAGGGACACCTTTCACTAGATCAGGTTGATCAAAGTTGCATCCAGCCTGGCCTTGAATATTTCCAGGGATGGGGCATCTACGACCTCTGGGAAACCTGTTCCCATACCTCAACACCCTCACAGTAGAGGATTGATTTCCAATACCCAAACTAAACCTACCTTCTTTGAGTTTAAAGCCATTCCCCCTTGTCCTATTCCTACATGCCCTCCATCTCTATTGTAGGTACTGGAAAGTCCTAAAGAGTCTCCCTGGAATTTTCTCCAGGCTGAACAACATCAACTCTCTCAGCCTGTCTTAACAGGAGAGGTGCTGCAGCCTTCTGAAAGATGAGGGAGGGACAGTCAAGAAGTCCAGGGAAAAGCTGGACAATATGTTCATGAAGAACTAGTCAAGGGAGTCAAGGGAGCTCATCAAGAGAGCTAGAGTTTAGGCTACAATTCATCTCAGTGCACAGCAGTGTCTTAGATTTATGCAGATAGAAGGCACCTTGAGATTAAGTGATTGACCCATTCTCCAATGGCTATACTTTGAACCCAGGTTATAGACACTGCACTGACAGGCAGTGATGTGAGATCAATTCCTTGTGTTTCCCACAGTGCAGCAGCACTCTGCAACAGCGTTCTTGCTTTACAAAGCCAAATGACTGTGATCTGATTTGGAACTGATAGTTTCTAACTATACCTCTGATATATACAGACAGTCTATATATGCAGATGTAGTCTACCAATTCTGCTGACCTAGCTTGACCCAGCTCTAAATGAAACCAATTTAAGGCCTTCAAAAAGATTAGGATCAAGCCTCAAGAGGTCAGGCCTGAGGACACTGAACATGACTTCTTATTTTGGACCGCCAAACTCTATGTGTAAGAGCCATGCTAGTGAATGAAGGTACTATAAAGGAGCATCTAGAGACCTAAATCTGGGATATAAATCCAAAATTCAGCATAACCTTCTCAGGTGCCTGAGAAAACATGGCCTTGTATTTGTTCGCAATAAAAATATAGACAACAAAAATTCTTCCACTGTAGCCATTCAATTGAAGATTGATGTTTTAGTCTCTTGTCTAAGCCTGCTTGATTAAAAACAAAACCGAAGTTGGCACACTATGACCTAGATGATCAATCCAGTATCTGCGCTAAGATTGTATTGGCAGTGCTGATAAGATAAAGTGAAATACATAGATAAAGTGAGACAAATTGGAGCAAAAAACCATAATACTATTCTGTCCATGAACTTCTCTCAGAACTAGGACACCTGGGGCAGATTCCCCATTCATTCAAGAAGAGATTCAAGACCAAACAATTTTCTTTTTAGGGGTTCCCTTATTGCCAAGACCAAGTGAAGTTTGACATGAGCATTTGCCTTCCCTCTTCCTCATGTACAGTCCCAAATCAAGACTTGAGCCAGAGGGGAAACTTATGCAAAGCAGAAGATGCAGGTGTTTAAATGAACAACAGTTTGAAATCCGTTTTTCTCCCCTCACAAGAATAACCCAGTGAAAAACCAACAGAAACAGAAGTAGTTCAGCAGTCTACTCTAGTGTGATCTATCGCCTCCATGAGCATATAAAAAGTTCATTGCAGGAAATGAATGAAACTCCCAGGCCCCTCAGATAGAGAAGATGAATCACTGCAAGGTTGGCAATTTAACATAATGGTTTCCTAGAGGATAATTACAGTAGAGATATGGCATTAATTTATCTCACTTAGAGTAATTTACCCAACTCAATATTTCAAAGAATGAAAACTATTAAAAGATATTTAAATTCAGTGATGTGTCTGTCCTGTCAGAAATAAAGTATGAATGGATCAAATGTTTATCCTTAGAGAGATAGATATAAACTGAGATAAAATTCTGAAACTCCCATACACAGTAGATTTCCTTCTATTGAAATGTGATACCCCTCTTTAACACACAGACTAAGGCAAACTACCTGGGGAACTCCCTGAAAAGCCTTAGTAGGATATGCTTTATGATGATTTAAATAATGTTTTCTTTCACTGAATTTTCAGAAAACACCAAAAGACTCAGCTAAAAAAAATATTCACACATCTACTTAAGCAAATACAAAATTTCATCCTTGTTCAACAGAAAACTGAAGTATTCACTGAAAAACTTATATGTGCTTTTAGGAAACAAACAAGTTACCATGAGGAGTGAAAATTATGGTTAGTTGTTTCATGGAATTATTTCCATGCTTTTCCACTCTGGTACTTCTCTGATATCTACCACACGTAAAACAAATAATCATACAGTTATTCAAAGACTCTCTGAATCCAAATCCTGTCTAACTTTGTTATAATTGGCTCATTTGCTCATACCTTGAATTGCTTTTAGAACTGGAAGTGAGGAAATTTGATCTTCCAGATTATTTTCTCATTCAATATGTTTAAGCATATTGAAACCTTCTCACTCAAAATCCCTATCCCGTTATTTTAAGGTTGCTCATCTGTTGACAGGCATACTTTTTAAAAAACTGAAACACATTTTTTGAAGCAGAGTAGTAGAACTTGAAAAATCAAGACCAAAATTTGCCTTCTTAAACCTTGTCAGTGATCTTCAGCTCCTGACAGAACATAAGAACTGCCATGAAACGCCCGTGTGGCTCCAAAACTTCTCTCAGAAAAGGGATAGTCATAAATATCCTTTCCCTAAATATCTTCCCAGGTTCCATCAAACAACTTTTAAGGGCATTCTTGAGGCTAAGGCTATACTTTTGTTTATAAACCTCTGCTGATCTTTTCTGATAGGAATTTATCTAATATTTTTTTTCAACTTATTTGCATTTGCAGCCTCTTTAGCATTCAGTGATATAAAGGTCCAGTGAGAAAACCACAAGACTACTGGCAAGATAGGAAACCAGGAGGTGAGACAGCTGCAGGCAATGTGATTGTGTGACTCCTTCCCCCGAGTTCCAATGGCAACAGATGCGCTCACAAGAATTGTTATAAAAAATGTCTTTTTGGGTTTTTTGCCCCTCCTGGTATTACAGTGATTGATATAGCAGCAGAAATCATTTTGGAAAACAGGTTCCATTAATAAGATCCATAAATCTTCTTGTACATATTGCGGAAAAAAAAATAACAAACAAACAAACAAAAACAGCTACCAGAAGTGAAGAATTTTGATTGTGTATTGGGAGTAGAACTTTAAAAAAGCAAGCAAACCTACTAGTATTAGAACAATATAGCACATACAGAACAGCAGAAGATCAGGTACTACTCTGGGTAGTTTCTCAACTGAGAATTACAAAACACATGGGAAACCACTGCTATGGAGTGTATTTGCCTGTGTGCACCTAACCATCACTTTGGTGTTCTTAGACAAACCTGGTGAATCAGGTCTTCCAGAGATGATCTGAGAAATCTTTCTACATTTGTGTAACACAATAAATGTCTTATTTCTTATACAAATAAAGTATTTTCAAAGTTACTCTTCAGTCAATCATAAGTCAAGGTTCATCTGAGTGTTGGAAACAACCTGCGCCTTATGTTCATCTGGGCATTTCCATTTTAGCACTTGCTCTATCAAAGACCAAATAGGACCAGTGGCTTCTTTATAGCAGCAGTCCTGTTATAGGAAACTGACCTCAGTCCTTGCACATACTGTTGTGTGTTCACTACTAAATAATAGACAAAAATGCCAATTGATGAGTCTGATCCTGTGAAATGTTGACGCAGAGGTCTCATCTATGTCTTGTTTTCATCACTCTGATAGGAAGATGTTGCTTGGTCAGGCCCAGAGAAAAGCAGAAGTGAAAACAGATCTACCAGATCACCTCCTGGCTTCTTAAAGGCACAAGATTGCTTTCCCTAGCTGGGTAATACACTTTATCAACAACAAAGCAAACTGTACAATTTTCATACATAGAATGTATGAAACAAAACCAAAAGAATCATTGATACCCAAGGTGATTACCAGTCATGTAGCAAAGAGGCAATGTCATGAGTCTGGATCATGTTTCACCAGGACACATCATGTCAAAATCCTGTGATGCAAAGTTCCCACTTATCTCTGTGGTTGTTCTACTTGAAATCATAACAACATAATGACAGTAGATGCTGCTGTCTCACTTGAAAACATGCAGCTGCAGATAACGTGATACAAAAGTAGTTAATATTGCAAAAAAGTATTATAAAACACTTTTGGGGAACAAGCAGATTTTATTGGTTCATTGCACATCAACCCCAGAAATGCTATCCCGCTGTCTCCCCAAGAATGCCTTAAGATATATGGAGATATATTTCTGTATTTACCTGGAAGAAGGAAGTAAACTTTGGATAGCGGTGATAAATACAAGAACAATAAATGCACACACCAAGTTTGATTTGAATACTTCATCCCGCATTTGAGAATACTAGAATAAAAAAAAAAACACACAGAAGAGTAAATTAGCTGTTAACCTATGCAGTAGTTTCATAAAGACTGATGCATATAGGAAACACTGGGAACAGTAGCACCAAGAGCTAATAAATCAATAAACATGATTTTTTTTTTTTTAATGCAACACAACAAATGAATTATTAATAAGCTTATTAATAATAAGGTAAAGTATTTTAACCAACGGAGCAAAACTCTGTAATTTGAAAAACAAGGTTTTTCTACTTGTTTCAAAATTATTTGCTTTAAAAATCCTCAGGTAGATATTAGGAGCTTGTACTGCTGAGAAGAATACCAAATACTTAATCACTTAATAAAATACTTAATAGTGAGTTTCTTCAGCTGAAGACAAACACTGAAGTCACTTGTGACTCTGCATGCATGATAGCACAGAGATGTCTCCATGATGGCCAAATCGAGGCCACTGTTTTATTTTTTACTTTTCTTCTTTTAAGAAAAGTACACGGTTTGGACATTCTGTGTCTCTTTGGGATGTGATCTCTGTATCCTAACTTACTGAGGGACTGTGCAGAAACTTGGCAATATGGGCATTCTTCAAGGAAAAAATGAAGATATTATTATGTAAAAGACAGTTTGAAGTGCATTATTATTAAGATTCATTGAAAAAAAGTATTTTCATCCAGCATATCAAAACACTGAAAATTTTGTTCTTTTTTTTTGTGAGAATTATGAAGAAAAGAAGTCACAGGTAAATCCATGAACCATGGTGGATCAGTTAAAGTGGAAATGTTAACCAAGTCGTCCACTGATATTTAACATTGCTAATTCAGTTAAACTGGTTAAAAATTGTTTACAGAAGATGAAGATTAGTCCTAGACATACTTTTGTATTTCTCTTTATCCTATATGGATGTCACTAAATTTTCTTCACCTTATAAGAAATCCCACAGAGACTTGCCCCAGTCATTTTTCTTCCTCTGAACAGTAAGTCCATTTTACTTAAACTCTTGCAGTTTTGAAGGGGCTAAGAGTTACATGGGCAGAACAAAAGGAAATGAGAGTCAGAGATACCAGATACCAGAATCTTTCATCAGCAATTTGGAAATAGGGCAAACTGCTGTTATAAATGCCTAGAAAGCATTAAGAAGTGATAAAAAGTAAAACCAATTAAGAAATGTGTCAACAACAAACACTGAGAGAGTTCAGTTATGAGCTGAAAATTTGCTCTTGAAGGAAGATGCTATCTAGACTTCAACTATATTCCCTACATGGACCTTTGGTAGGGACTTCATCTTAGCTGTAAACATCTGGCCAAAACAGTCTCAAGCTCCTGAGATGGGAAAAAGGATTCTCTCTTCCCTCCTCTCATTTGCTAAGAGTAAGAGAGGTGGTTTACTTGTTGGTGTCCCTGATTTTGATTCATGCTCTCCTGTGATTATACCTTGGGTCTGCTGCTGGCAGCATCACTTTGACATTATTTCTGATAGTGTTCACAGGCAATTCCACTTCCCTTTGCTGCTGGAAGCACAGAGGCACTGACCCTGATTTCATGTGCAGGAAAACAGAACTGCATCAGCCTGTGTAAATAATAGACCAGGGATTTTTTTGATTCAGGAAAAAGAAAGGTATGTTTCTTAAAATACAACATGAAATCCCAACTGTTTCATAGGGAAATTATAGCAAACTAAATGAATGAAACACAAACATAGAATGGCCTGCTGTGTTGAGCATTATGTCAAAAGGACGGATGCTGTGTTCTAATCAGTAACAATATTGTGTTGAGAAATTGTTGGCATTCCCTAGGCAGATCTGACAAATGATAAACATAGCAGTTCTGTAGCAGTCTACCCCTTAATGACTTGGAGAAGTAATTGAAGGACTGACTAAGCCTCAAGGTCCTTCAAAAAGCATGGGGAGGCATATAGCTGACTAGAGCACGTAGAGTGGTAGGAAGAATCGTATTGTGACCTTATCTGCAATGGAAACCTTCAGTGCAACATTCCACAGACCTACCTGTGCTGGTGTGACTTGCTTGTGGAATAGTGAAGGCTCACCCTGCTTCCCACAGAGCTTGAGCCATTCACCTGCACTGTTGGGAGGGAGATGTTTGCGTACTGGTTTGCCCAGCAAGCTGAATGAAACTGAGCTTGTGTAAGGAAGGCCAAGTTTCCTCTGCTGATTAATGCTGTTTATTCCCCACCCCTCCTCTTTTCCCACAGCTCTTTGAAAGAGGAGCACTGGTATTACAGCAGGTTTCACATGTTCACCTAGAGAAAGTGTGCACGGGGGAGGACGGTTTTTGGGCTTATCCTCATTGCTTGCTCTGTGACTCAGATGGGACCTTATAGATGAAAAGGGAGACCATGTTTTTTTCTTCTTCAGAGCAACGATGAAAAAGCTTCTGCAATATAGGAGAGGGACAGAAGATGTATCAATAAGTTCAAGGCAGATGAAGAAATGAACTCCTGAGAAGACTAAAGGGTAAACAAAGGTCTATTTGCTGACTAGTGATAGAAAAGTTGCTGAACAGGCACAGAGTTTACCCAGTGTTTCCTGCAGACCTCCTTGCAACTGGAAGTTATTGGGTTGGAGGAAGGAGGTGACACTCATGTCTGCTGGGATACAGCATGTAAGAAGAGCAAAATTGCTCCCCTACTAATTTAATTTCTATTTGTCTTACTCATCAGAAATTCTGAAACATAGAAACTCAGATATTTAGGTCTAATATTTGAACTAAGAAAACCTGTACTATGGAATTCAAAGCTCTTTTGGTATTTTCAGTGTGATCACCTCACAGCAAATATGTAAAAGCTTCTAAGCCCAGCCTGATTTATAAACCACATACAAAGAGGCAGAAAGACTTTGAATATTTTTGTCCAAATCTTTACACTAGAAAATTTCCTTAACAAAACCCTACCAGCATGTAAAATTCCCTGCCCTGTACCTATTCTTTATCCTATAAGCAAGTGCATTGTATGGATATTTTCAAGTCACTGCTATTCAGGTGGATCATCATGATGATATCTTTTAATTACTGGAATCATCTGAAATAGTATTAGATTTTCCTTATGAACTATTGTGTATTTGTAAATTCCTAGTATATTTTCATGCTATCATCAGAAGCACTCTCCTGTGATGAGTTACTCTATCTGACTACATGCTATCTGTGAAAAGAACCTGTACCAAAATTGAGAGTGAATTGCCTCTAAATGACATATCAAGTGATAATGAGTGAAATAAAGGTTAGTAATGACTAGTCTATTTGGGTAAATAATCTATAAAGTATACCAGGTGGGGGTCATGCACAACTCCTACGAAAATTGAAATATTACAGAATTCACGTGGAAATACACATACTGAGACAAGGAGATAATCCATTCACTAATGTAACCTCTACTGCTTGCTGTGGAATACAAATTTATTCTATCATCAAGAGCAATGAGATATGAGAGGATTGGGAAAATGTACCAGTGGCTTAAATTGCTCTGATATACCAGTCACTTAAACTAGTATAAACCATTGCTGCAAGTTCCACGGTTGTTTTGGGCATGTTGATTCCAGAATTATTTTGGGGTTCTTTCTAACTTTTTGAAATCACAAAGAATGCAAAACAGAAATGTCACTGCTAGTGTAAACCTGATGTCTGCAATTACTTTATATGAAAAAATCCCAAACCAACCTGGACTGTTTAAACAGAAGTCAAGTAGGACTTTTAAGATCTATTCATGTCACCTCATGATCCCACACCATGGTAGTCCCGTTAATAATGCAGGAGGAAGAAATATAGTTTATTGTTCATATGGTTACTCACTTCTCTGTTATTTGTGGTACAGAACACCAACATAATTCTGACTGAACAAGGCTGACACTTCTATCCCAGGATCTCAGCTATTGGTACTGGTTGTTCTGCCTACTAAAAACTGTAAAGTCTGGGGTGAGAGGTACTTACAGATAACAGAAATAAGTATTAGGCAAACGTCAGAGATGTCTGAAAGTGTGATGGCTAAATGAGAGAGCACAAGATTCCACATGGGGAACATTACTTTACTCCAGAGCTCCCTCTGACTTGAAGTTGTCACTGTGCTGAACGGAAGGTGAGCGGCAGCAAATGGGAAGAGCAGTGGGAGATGGGAGGCCCGTAGACACACACTGTCTGCTCCATCAGCCACGCTGCAGGGAGCAGCTCAAGATGTTGGTTGTAGAAGGTCAGGTAAGCAGTTGCAAAATGTTAATGGCCAGAAAAAAGTCATAATTCCAGACTGAAAGGTTACGGGCAGGGCGAGCAGAGGGAAAAGACTGCTGAAAAAGCTTTATGGGATTCCAATTCAAACCTGACTTTGATTTGTTTCCTAAATGGGCAGGAAGAAGGGAGACAGTTGTAGTAGTATGAGATAGTATAGGAGAAATAGCTAGTTCCTGTAGGAAAATAATTCAAATATTGCTTTTCTCATATCTGTCTGCAGACTGTGGTTAAACACTAAAGTTATGAGGACAAACCTGTAATTACTGCCCAGGCAAATGAGGAGGAAAGGGACATTTCCCACACAGTCCCACAAGACATTGCTCCTGCCTGTAGCAAGGAGTTCACTATGTTTCATTTTTCCTTAATCCACATCCTTTCTTTGTATCCTGCTGCATTCCCCATCATTATCTGAGGACACTCCTGATGTCACAGCACCCCTGGGAGGGTGACTGGCCAGCAGCTATCCAGCTGTTCGAGGTTGAACAGAGCAAATGTACCAGAGCAAATAAAGCAGTGGTTATATTTTTAAAAACTTTACTCCTGTGTAATGTGAAAAAACAGCCTAATTTAGAGAACACATTATAGATTCAGTGAACTTTACCGAAAAAGATTTTGTGTTTCTATTGCCTGTGTTTACAGGACTAACACCTAATGAAATATTGAATGAAAGCATCATGGCAGCACATTTTTCCATTGGGAATGTCATACTGGGAAGAAAATGTATCAAACCTGCTAAAAATGTTAACTTTTAAATAGATTTTTTTTGTCATTCAGATGCAGTTAAAGACTTTATTAATATTTTAAATCTGACCTGTGTAATGTGATGGATTAGAGCATGGTTTTCTCTTTCTTTCCTTTTTTTTTTTTTTTTTTCCTCCTTAAATTGCATTTAAATTGAATTCTACACTGGTATAGCTTTTCTTTGTGGCTGATAATTGGGAAATCTAAAATAATAAGAGAGTTTATATTCTAGATATGGTGCCTGATTCTGGGTAGTATTGCTTTACAGCAGCCCATGCTCAGGCCTTTCAGGCAACGAAAGAGTAGGTGAACCATCAATAAGTTTGCTCATTCAGGAAGTTGTTTGTGACCAGGCTGTTTCCTCCTTTGCACGAAAAACTTCAGATACACTATCCCCCAACCAGAGGGCTTTTTGCTACTTTGTCTAGATTATTCCATCTTATTTTTTGATCTTACGTCTTGAAAAGATTACTTATGACTTTTGGGACTTTAGATGGTAATTCACATGATACTGGAGCTCTTGGATTTCCCTTCCTTGGCGTCCCTGTCAGCTTTACATGATGACTGTAGTGAAAGGAGTATCTTCATATCTTCTGATTCAGTAGATAATTATTAGTGGGTAATTTAGCTTTGGGGATTCTACTTTGTGTCTCAGTGTCATACACAACATCATGGGAAATGAAACATTTTTTTCTTTTTTGTTCTACATGATTGCTTGTTCAATAAAGGCTTAGATATACTTCAGGAAGAATTTTCCTTTTCCAGTTTTCTTGATAAAGCTCTCACCAATGAGACTTTCTGAGGACTAGTCTCACATACGTCAAGTGAAAAAGTCTGTTCTCCAGTGGAGGTTAAAGTGATGATTTAGAAGAAAGCCTCTATTCTCTCAACTCCCCATTATTTTTATTTCTTTTCAGTCAAGTACACATCATATTGCAGACCTGCTGTTGCTGCACTGTAGTAGCATACAAGTCAATGAAATTATCTGAGATCTGTGCAACCTCATCCTATAGCATTAGCTTTCAAGGCTCATTCTCCCATTGCCTTATTTTTCTAAAGTTGTAACTTACATCTGGGTGTAGACTGAAAGAGAAATTATTGAGATCATTTGCTGTTGAGAAACAGCAAAGACACAAAAAACATTTACCTCTTAGAAGCAGATTTTAAAAAGGATGTTTAAAACAAGGAATTGAAAATTAATATTGACTTGAAATAAATGTAGCAGCTACCTACAGGACATCAGAGGGATTCTAGGACTAAATGAAAGGAACATATCTATATAGATATAGATATATTTTTTAACAGAGGTGCCAGTTTATTAATATGCTCAATCA
The DNA here is from genome assembly GCA_013400415.1 of Scytalopus superciliaris. Taxonomy (NCBI): domain Eukaryota; kingdom Metazoa; phylum Chordata; class Aves; order Passeriformes; family Rhinocryptidae; genus Scytalopus; species Scytalopus superciliaris. The sequence goes on along the minus strand of VXBX01009583.1, from coordinate 66,572 downwards.
TTGTTAGCACCAAAGTAACGTCATCTGACAGAAAACTGCTTATACTCTACAGCAAGTGAAACCCAGGAAATGGATGTTTTCAGAAGGCGAGTTTGGTCAGTGTACGTATTTTCCAACAATGAAATGCAGTCATTGCAGCATTATAATACCTGTATCATGACACTGTGTATTATGAACTCTAGCTCAATCCCAGCTTCTAAGAACTGAAACAAAATGAAAAAGAAAAACAAAACAAGAAAACAAACAAGGCAAGCCAGAACCTACAGCTTCTCTACTTCAGCGAACATTTATTACAATCTGAGTTGCGAATAATGCAGCTACCAAGACCCAGCTACCTTATGCTCCAGGCTGGAGTCTTTAAACATCAGTGAAAAAGGCTTGATATGCTCTCTTCTCAATTTATCGCCACTCCGTAAGTCGATGGTGTGCTCTATTCGCTTGTTAATTTCCTCAGGCCCAGACTGGACATGCAAAGCTTGTGCAAGATGGTTTGGAAGCAGATTTATTGAATTTCTTGTTAGGGCAGCCAGAGTCTAGGGGAAAGCACATGCAAACAGAATAAACCTGCTGGTCCCCTTGGGTTAAAAATGCAATGTTTTAGATCATGTTGCATTGCAAACCATTACAGCATTCCATGCAATTCATTCAATGAAATCTACAGAAGTGTAAAACAATAAGTCTGTTCCACTAAACACATACAGTACATTAAGGGGGGTACTTTAATGCCTTCTTTAACACAGACTAGGAGGTTTGCTGCTGCACTGAGCACTAGGGCTATATTCCCCTTTCCAAATACTGCTGTTTAAATATTAGAGCATGCATGAGGGGAGTAGTTTTAATAAACAGGAATAGAAACTACAGAAAACAGAAGCCAGAAAACAAAAGTCACAAAACAGGAGTAATGCAGTTTTTATTATCTTAGAGTTACTGTATGTGTGTAGTTAAGGAACAGATCAGTTAGTCAGGAGTGAAGAAGGTGACAAATCTGATTACTTTAGCATGGGTTTTCAAATAATATATTCTTCTTCACTACTGGTATATGTCAGCCAATCTCAATTGCAGTTAGACTATATGATTTAATGTAACTGTAATTCATTATGTTAAATATTGTCTCTAAAGCATTATTCCTTTGGTATTTCATTGGCTAATCAAAAAGAAAAAAAAAAAAGAAAATACTTTTGCACAGCTTCGCAAAGGAATTCTAGTAGAGGTAGTATGAAGGGTTTTTCATGTTCAGCAAAGAGTCAGAGTTTGCTTTCATAAAGAGAATAACATTCCTGTTTCATATCATTTAATGGCACAAACCACAGTGAAGCAGCTCTTTCCCACTTGTATAGTAAAATAAACTCTACTACTGTGATATTCACAAGGGCTAAGAAATGTTAACGAAGGGAAAGGATATAAAACTTCATACATTATAACATAAGACATTTCAGAATTTTTATGGATGAGAAATACACTTTTTCTTGAGAAAATTTGTTCTATAGGTCCTCACTTGAAAGACCTTCAGTTATATCTCCTACTGGGCACTATTGAAGCTGGAGTGTAGGATGATGTATTGTCACTAGATATCCCTAAAAAGCCAGTTCTTTTGGATCATGTGATTATATGCAACAAACACTAGAGGGAGGTTTCCCTTGTTCATGTTCAAACTATAGCCCCCAAACACATTCTGATGAATCTTGGAGAGTATATTAAAACACAAGAAGGGTCTCAGGTACCCACTGCCAAATCCCAAGTGACAACTTTCCTTACAATCCTAAAATCAAGTCCATGGACTCCATAGTTACGGATAGTATCTCATATTCCATCTCTTCATCAGTAACTTAAGACCCCAAAATACAGGCAGAAAAGGGCATCAGGATTTAAATATTCTCTCTCAGTGAAAAGCAATTTTCCTGTTTGCTTAGCAGAAAAAGGACTTCAGTCACAAAAGTTGGGCAAACCACTCCACTCAAATCTTCCCTTCTTCTTTCTATCAAATAAGTATCATCAACATTTGGAGAAAAAACAGTATCAAGGAAACTTTTCTCACACTAGAGTTTCAGATATGCCTGAATCCATATCTTTACCTTGGAGAAAACAATCCATTTAGTCAAATGGATAAATACTATATTATTACACACTAAGACACTACTTTAGCATTGGTACTCCTATCTCTTTTAAAGTGAGCCATGAGGAAAAGTCCTTATCAGTTTTTGGTGACTGAAATGGAATAAGTGGGTCTGAAGTCACTGTTAAAGGATGAGATCACATCAGATACTGTTATGTACATTGATTCATCAAAATTAACTCATAGTTCTACTTCTCCACTGGAAAGAAGAGTGGAGATGGTCCCTAATGTTTTAATTTGGAATTGTGTTTTATTCACATGAGAAAAAAAATAATCTCAGTTCATCTTAGTAAACAACTATATTTTGCTTCAAACTATGTTTTATGATTTGATTGTTATGAAGACTCATCTTCTGGCTGAATGTATGAAGTGTTTTAGAATTCATGGTAGATGAACATGACATAACATCACCACTATGGTTATGGTGCCCCTGGTATTGGTGCAAAAACAGACTGAGCTTGCATTTATCTCCAGAAGACAACAAGGAAATTCATATTTGTGTTTTATGGAGTTTTCTCTCCCTCACACCCATACACATATGTAAGAAAACTGCTTCCCTGTAATTAGTAAATATTCCTATGAAAAAGTATCATGCAAATTATTGCCTCAAGAATATGTTCTAAACACATTTTGTCTCTGTATCCTCCTCTTTGCTCTGCATCTTTTAAGACTGTTAAAGAAATATTGGCTCTTCCTATTACCTCTCCTACACTTTTGTGAAGAGCTGTATGGAAGCTAGGGTTCTGAATTCTACAATGTGCTTTTGAAGTGTCCTGATGCTGACAATAACCATTCACCATATAGGAACAGACACAAGGTTCTGTCAGGGAAAAGCCTAGCCAGGCTTGCATCTGAGACTGAAAGAGGATGAATATAAACAAACAAATAATAAAACTCCAACTGTAGACATATTTTATAGAGACTTTAAAACGTTATCTTAGATTCAGTTTTACTTCCTTCCTGCAAAGTTTTCTGGCAACAAGTCCAAGCATGCTATTCTCAACAAGAAGGGAAATTTTTAATCAGTGTCATTTAAAAAACTCTAGGAAGGTTTCCTTTATTTTATTTTTTTTTTCATACTGCAAACACCACATTTTGGAGGGAAAAAGGAAAATACAAGGCCACCTGTTTAAAAAGACAGGATGCAGGGAGCATTTAGTTCAAGAGGAAGACGTTTCAATTAGGGTGTATAGGTCTTCAGTGTCTAAATTTCTGTTACTGCCAATGTACACTCCAGATGTTTTCATCTGCCCGATCATATGCAGCTATAGTCAGCTGAGATGCCCTGGGGTACCCTGGACAACTGCCAGGAGCCAGGGGATGTGGCACAAAATTTAGGAACACCATGTGCTACTGCTGGGTGGTGGGGACCAGCTGGGGTGCTCTGGGATGTCTCAAGCCACAGTCCAGAAGCTGAATCAAGCTCCTGCTCAGCGTGTTTCAGCACAGGCATTTAGCACTACCTGAGACATCAGTCTCTTACCTGGAAGCTAACTGGTGGCCCAGATGGGTCTTTTATAGGTCCCTTGTCATACGATATCTTAGGCACACCAGAACACCCCCAGTGGCACAAAATTCTTATGTTTAGGAGATGAGCTATGTGAGGGATCAACACCCAGGACAGTCACAATTGCAGATGCCCTGTTCACAATTCCACCCCTCTGTTTAGACTTGCCTGTGATCTTGGCAGTCTTTTAGTATAATTTTTGTGACAATTGTTGACTCATTGCAACCACTACTAAAATATGCTTATAGAAGACAGACATTTTAATATGCTTCTTCTCCTAATTCACATCATTACAGGCCCATCGCCACACACAGTGACCATATTACGCTTTCAGCTACTCCTTTTGTAAGGCTCACAGAAGAAACCCAAGCTATCAATTCATTTTAGAGGGGGAGGCCTTCACTCTCCTGTCGTAAAATAACTCCTGTACAAATTTTTTTGCTTTACGAAAGAAGCCCCAACCCTTGTTTCAATAATGGAAAAAGCCATCCATATTGGTCATCTCTGAATTTTAGAGCAGACACTTGCACTCTTGGCTTACATCACCATTAAAGTCAGGGCACGTGGTGCTAAATGTGCTGTAGACAGATGTAGTTTTTGTTGATTTCTGTGACTGCCTACATAAAAAAAAGTGGTTATTCTGTTCCTTACTCATATCAACATATCTTCAATGTTCCCTACTTCAATATCAACACTGACTTAGGCTGCTAATAGAAAATGAGTCTGAGGTAATGAGTATGGATTGGGATGAATCTGAGTTTGGTATGAGAATTCAACAGAGAGTTTGCCTTTTCATATGCTTACTGACGTAACTAGAGCTAAAAGCTAAATTAGAGTTGCTCAAAATTTGTTGTAACTTATATTGGGTAAATAAATAATTTAAATGCTATTGGCAAATATTCAAACACACAAAGTGATTAATTTTTGGGTTGCTGCTACTAGAATTCTCAAAGCCTGCTGCTGACAGTGACCTTTAAGCTACATAATTAATGTTATTAAATGCTTATTCTGTCCAAGAATGTCACATACCTCTGGAAAAAGCTACTATGTCCTAGTACAATTTAAATCTATCATCTGAATTTTGAGCTGAAATACATTATTTATAAACAGTACTGCCTATTGCCTTAACTGTAGATTGAAAATTATATAACAATCGAATCATATATGAAATAGTTGATATTTAAATCTTGTCTCCCACAAAAATCTTGTAAAGCTATGTGATATAAAATTCCATCTATTTACAACACAAACCCCAGTTCTTAATAAAACAGCAAGAAATTGTTCTAAAAATGGATTGTTTATTACCATGAGACAAAAATATGCTGTAAAGCAATGGTTTAGCTATGCTTATTTCAATTACTTTTTGGCCTTTTTACTGGTTGTTCAATAATTGGAAAAAACCACCAAAAACCACTAGTACTTCATTTCATTCCTTGTCTTTGTTATCAAGGTCAGGTTTAGATGAGAAAAACGATCAATGAAATGATAGCCTACACCACGTAGGTTTTTTTTAACTACAGAAATTGGAATGTCTTAAAGGGAAAGAAGAATAAATAGAAAGAGATCAGAAGATACTTGCAGCAGCATGCACCCAAACCTCTATGCCTAATGACATGAGAATATAGAGACAGGTCAACAGAATACAGAGAATACTAAAAGGCAGTGTACATGCAGATACACAGATGTACAGAACATATATAAAACAGGCTTTTTATATAACAGCAAACTATGCCATGCTCAAGTTCAGTTTGAAGAGACAAAGACACTGCCATGGGCTCACTGATTGTGAAATTTTATCACATCTGAACACATTTGTAAGAAGCAGAAGACGGTTAACAAAGCAAGACCTCCACACAACAATGCTTGAAGTTCAACAGACAGTTCAGATGAGTAGGAATAAGAAAATGCAGTAGAAGAAATGATATATCATTACAGATTCCTCAAAAAAATGGAAGAAAACTTCAGCTGACTTTGCTTCATAAGGACTCACCAATCTTTCAAGAGCAGTGAAAAGAGTGGAGTCTGACGGCATTTTAACTTTTCAATCTTTAATTCTTCTAAGTAAGCAGACTTCACAAAATTATTTTTATTACTGTACAAGAATTTCTGATTCCCAGGGTGCTAGCAATTAGCCATGCAGTGCTTTCGGACAAGATCTGATCAGGAGCAGTTGCTATTATCTCACATTTCTATTGAGCTACACATGACCTTGGAGTCTAGCTCATCTGCTAGTGAACCTTAATTATGTCTTAGAGAACAAGGTTTTAATATTTTTTGTTTAAAAAAAGTGAAAAATGCTCAACCTGTTTTCACAAGGTGCTCTTTAAAGGTAGGTCTTTTCTCATTCCCTCATATATCAATATCTTCTACTGTGCTTTTTCCTCTGACAAAATGTCCTTTCCCTCATTCCCATACTTGATGGCACTGCAGTGAAGCCATGCAATGAGATATACACTCTGACTAGAATGTTCCATCTAGTTTAGTATCATTAGCTTTATTTTTAATTTATTTTTTCGTGAACTGGTTCAATTGAAACTATGTTGTGTGGTATTTAATTCCAGTTGGAAAAGAAAAACAAACCCAAAACCTCTGGTCCACTGGTATGTCCCCAGTTCGGATACATGACTTTTTCTGCCTTGAAACAATTTGTTTAAATCCTCTGCTGTTACAGGACATTAGAATAAAAGTTAAAGATGAATTTGTCTCCTCTGAGGCCTCCTTTATTAAAATGCACTCAAGCATGCATTCATACTTGATGACATTAAAGGAAGTTTGACTTACATTTTGTTTTCCCACTATGTTATCAAATGGAAGTTCAGGGCTCCAGGATCCTTCGGTAAACGTAGCTCCGCTGTTTCTCCTGTCAGAGGAGCTGACAGCCTCTTTCACAATATCTTCAGGCAAAGTCAACAGACTCTCCTCAGGTTGTTTAATTAAATAAGTCTCAATGTTATGTTTCCTCAAGAATTCATTATGCTCTTTGCCATGCCCTTCTTCCACTTTATAATCCCCATTCAGGCAGTCCAGAGTGGCTTTGGAGATGTGAATTCTCCTGCATAAGTGAAATAAATAGGAGCAAATACTGATCGTGCTTTAGTATACATAGGAAGAAGGAGCTTTTGAACTCTGCATAATGTTTAACATAATGGATAAATAGAAGGGTTTCTATTGTATACCATGATTTCTATAAAGAAAATTAAAATAGTGTATTGAAACACAAGAACTTATTTCGGGGCAAGTACTACCAAGATGTTTACATCAACAGGATCTCATGAATGGACAAAGCTCTGTCACAGAAAAACACTTTGACATTCACACTTGATACCTTTACTCACAGTAATAGTTTAATGGGAGACCTTCCTGAGTAAAATGCTATTCAGAGTGAATGAAAATTGGCACTTCAGGTATATAGGGCAAAAAAAAAAAAAATATATGCTATGCATTAGACCAGTTTATGTGAAGCTCTTTCATTTCCTTCAGTTACCTGAAGTAGCTTAGACAGTTGAAATTAGTGGTTTGATTGCACCTGAAGTACATTGGGGAAATCGGGAAACTATACAAAGGCTAGTGAAGTAATAATTTCTGTTAAGATTAAGCAATGAATTCAAAGAGCTTTGGCAAAAGCAAATTTAAGAGCTCAAGTTTTGCAACAGCGTGGTAGGAATTTGGATGTCTAACTAAACCTAGAGGGTCTTTCGTGTCTTTATTCTTAAGAAATCTTCAGGTTCATGCATGTAGGGTAAATTGCACACTTCTAAAACACATCAACATAGTTAGCCATGCTATACTGTACAATGCAGCATCATAAATGCAGTAAGAGTTACTCATTAAACATTTATCTAACTCAAGCAAATAATTGGAGTGATTAAACTGGCTCATTTTTTAAACTTTGGATGCATGGCACTTTCTGAAAGACAGACTTGCATACAGATTTCTAAAATTCAGAGTCAGCTAAAATCCTTGATCACTTTTTATTGACACATGCTGAGGTGCTTTTCTCAGGCACCAGAATTTGGCTTATCTCTTGTGAAGGAAGTGGTCCTAGAATGCCTCTTGGGAACTTCCTTCTGGAACTGAAAGTATGCCACTACAGAGTTAAATTGCATAGTATAACATACCAATGGAATAAAAGACTATAAATGCATCTATGATGTGTTGCCAGAAAATAAAGTGCTGGTTGTCTTTAAGCAGTGTGAAGCACCCAGCAGTATCAGAATTTGGAACAAATAGTGTCTATTTGGAGCATTAACTATAAGTATCTAGTTAAAAGATAAAACCTTGCATCCCAGCCATTTTTTAACCTGTCTCAGCTTCATTTGCTTTGCCCAGGTTTTGTACATCTTTCCCTCTTTGAAGTCATGCTGTTACAATGACCATAGAGATTACTACTATTTTATAGTCAAATACCAGTAAAACTACAATAAAACCCACTAAAAGTGTTTCTCAAATACAAACAACTTTTGGCCTGGACTTGAGAAGCAGAGTATATGACCTCTTAGAAAGATAATACATTTCCTAGCTCTAAGAAATCCAAATAGGCTGAATTGATTTAAGGAAAGTACTAACCTAAAATTAAAAAAAAAAAAAAAAAAAAAAGAAAAAAAAAAAAAAAGAAAGTGATACATTAGTTCCCAGGGTGACTATCTCTGTGCTTATTTGCAACTAACATAAATTGAGAAGGTTGTATTATAAAGCCCTGAAATATGGACTTTATAATGGAAATGATAACAACTTTAACCAGACTGTGGACATAGCTACTGATGCAATATCCTTAAATGGACTAAATATTAATAAATAGCTTGTAGAGTAAAAAATATTTTCTGGTTTCACCTTCTGTGCTGCTTGCTTAAAAAAACCCTTTAAATGTTCAATGGATAGACATCTTTCTAGTTTAATACAAATAGAGTACATAGGGAACCTGAGTATTGAAGTCAAAAAGTATAGCCTGTCCTGCTGTTGAACACATATCAGGGCCAAAGAGTTAGACGATACCCATCATTGAAACATCCTGGAAAATTGTTTATTAGGTTTTATGTAATTCAATACCATAGATTAATACCTAGGTACAGCAGGCAAAGACTATTAGAAGATAGGATCCTGGCAGAAGAATGTCACTGAAATAAGACTGTAGGATCTTACATGCTTTCCTTCTCAGGTGCAGTGGACACATTTTTTTCCCCTCAGGAAACCAGAAACAAGTGCTTTTTCTCAGTGCTCCTAATTGTCTTCTCCCAAGACAGCTGGGCTGCTGACTTATGCTCCTTCAGTAGGGCAATCTCCTCACATCAGCCATGCTCATGAGGTCTCAGGGTGACATGCAGTTGTGGAGGGGAAGAGCTGAGCCCCTTCCTTCATCCTTCGAGGCTAGGTGGAAGGATATTCCCCATCCTGAGCTGCTCCCTCTGCTACGCCCTCAGGAAAGGGCTGTGCTTCATCTTTGCCCTTGTTTCACACTGGACTGCTCATAAGCCCAGGGAAGCTTTTCTGATGAAGCAGCTCTGGGAATGGGAATGATGTCGGTATTATGGCAAGTAGGGGGATTTGAATGCTGGCAGCGAGAAGTAAGGAGATGCTGAAATGAACTTAAGTGCTCTACTAAATCTACTCTGCGCCCTAGGAAACTCTGATGTAAATCACTATTCTGAGGAACTTTGTGAATTGCTGTCACATACAGGCTTTGTTCTGCTGGCACACTGATACCCAGGAGTGGAAATCACTCTGCTCTGACAGACTGAAAACCAGCCAGGCATTTTATCTACAGCAAGGCTGTGCGTTTTCTGGGTTATTCATTAATAGTCGTACCACTTGCACACATTAACAGCAACAGGCTATGCGTTTTGCAGGTGAGGGTGGGGAAACTTGGATAATCAATTTGCTCATTTTAACCAAGTGTCATCTTGGTCATCCGGGGCTAGCAAGTGGCATAAGCAGCAGGCAATGAAAATTTTTTTCTGAAATTTTATACACTGGTGACACATGCAGAGTACAGAAGTTGTTCTCAGAGCATGCAGCGTTTCATTTTCTGCTGATTCCAAGAATATATATTAGTATAATGGTTTACTATGGCTAGAACTGTGAAAGGGGCCCACATTTGCAAAATATGAAGTAAATTTCCTTCCAACTTCCTGAGAACATGACAGCTCTGACAGATCCTGATGTGTGTGTAGGGAGTACTGCACATGATTCAGTTTTGATGACTTAAAATCTCTGTCATTCAAGGTGACAGCATCACTTAGACTTGTTCCACACAAAGATGTTTGCTGCTATTACTTCTAAATTCCATGGCCAAAAATTGACTTGTATAGGTGATCTTTTGCTACATACTTCACCAGTGGAACGTGGAACTGAAAATGAATAAAAGATTCCTGCAGTCACTACTGATGCTTCAAATTTAGGATTTGCAGCTTTCAAAGTAGCATGATATATAGACCACTTCAGGCAGAAATACATTCAACTTCAGGTGAATCAGCCACATAAGACACTCAGAAAAACTAGGCAGCTCCATGGAAAACCATACATTTACACATATATTACAGGCTGAGAAAAATATTTCAAAACATCTACTAAAGCATCAAATTATTTAAAATACTACCTAGGGAGCCTGCTATTCATAACACCTCAATATTAGCATATTGACCTATGAACACATAATTCTTCCCACACTTTGTGCATTATGAAATAAAAGAAATTATAGCCTTGTGGCTCATAATAGCCTTTGAATGCAAAGGATGAGAGAATGAAGACTGGAAAACCTCTGAGTATTATATGGGCTGAAAACAAAAATTGATCTTTTTCAGGAAACCAAGGCTGGAAAAGAAAAATAAGTATTTTTGTCTTATATTTCCAAATGCCTCTGCAAGCTGACCATTTCTACCTTTTTATGATTATAGCCTCACAGATCCTTGCCTACTGCAAAATAACATAAACAAAAAGGTCATCGCTGATGAAATAACATAGGACAGTTAATCTGTTGGCAGTCTAACATGCAATGTGTTGGCAATGTCTTCTGACTGTGGGAAATACACATTGCCTTACCCAGGAATTCCACCTGACTCGAGTTTGTTTGCGATATCCACGTCCCATGACCAGACATCAAACTGCCACTTGCGCAGGCCCAGCACTCCACACAGCACAGATCCTGAATGTATCCCTATTCTCATGTCAATGTCGTGCTTCGTTCTTGACCTAACATATCTGTTAAACAAAACACACAAAGAAAGAAAAAAGACTAGATTTATGAGAGTATACGGCATGGTTTTCCATATCCTTTAGAAAAGGTACGATGTAAAATTATGTCAATTTGTTGTAAAGTGCAATCTAGCCTGTAAAATGAAGAGACAACTTTGTAGGTAGCAAAGTACAAGTAGTGATAAAATTAAAAGCCAGTTTATCATTAAGCACTTAATTGCATGTATGGCTCTGTAGCACTCTTATTATTCTGGTAGGAAAGAAAGAGAAAGATAGGGAGAGAAAAAGGTGTCTGAATGAGTGCTTTATTGGACTTATTGACTCCTTTAGCTTGGAATTATAAAAGACAATTCAGGAACAGTTTTCATCAAACCTGTGCATACTTTTATATTCTATCATAGTATTTGAATAATTTTCAATTTTTCAAAAATGTTATTTTACTGACTGGGATTTTCCAGAGTTACTTTTTGTGCAAAGTAATTATTTTCATTAGATTAGACTAGAAAACCATTTGCTCTGTTACAATAACTGTGTGAGTTTAAAATCAGTTTCTTCCATTCTCTGGCAAAGACCATTTCACCTCTCAAAAGTAAACATATGTGGGCATATTTGCTAACAGTTTCAGAACAGGGACTTTGTCCCAGCACTGTTTTCAACCAATATGCCTGTTGCTTATAAAGGGAATGTTACTATGTTAAAATAGTATATTCCTCTTCTGATATGAGACTTCATACATTGTACACAGCCACAGACACCTTATTAGTATCTTAGACCCAGGAATTCTTCTTCCAAATCAGTACTGAGATACACCAGTACATCAGTGATGGACACCATTAGGTTAACAGTTTGGCTAGACAATCTTTGTGGTCAGTCAACTTCCAGGCAACTAGTAAAGACAAAATGTCCTCAAGATGTGCCAGGGAAGGTTTAGGTTTCATATTAGGAAGAAATTCTTCCTTGAAAGGGATTTCAGCATTGGAACAGGCTCCTCAGGGAAGTGGTGGAGTAACCACCCCTGGAAGTGTTCAAAGAACGAGTAGACATAGCACTTTGTGATATGGTTTAGTGGGCATGGTGTTACTGGGTTGAAGGTTGGACTTGATGATCCTGGAGGTCTTTTCTGACCTTGATGATTGCAAGATTTTATCACCTTGGGAAGTTCACAATGAAAAGAATTGAGCTGTATCCATTTGGATGACAGAGACCACTTTTCCAGTTCTGTCTGTGTGACAAAAAAAATTTGCACCAGAAATAGTATTAGAGCTTGTGTTCATTAATATTTGAATAGTGTGCTCAGGGTAAGAAAAGCATGTTGCTACTGTTGGCCTACCAACAAAGCTGCTGTTTCCTCTGTAAAAGGTCTCAACTCTGTGGTCATTGAAGTCAACAGAAGCACAGCAAGATCACACCACAGAGAGCTAAAGAATAAACAGCTCTATTTCACAACACTGAAGTGAACTACCATTGCCTCAGATGCCTCAGTCATGACCTTGACAGATCCTCTCTAGAGAGGAGAAAAGGGTAAATTGCTTACTGCATTCAATACTTCGCCTTTCACGGTTGCAATGGAGCAACAATTCAGTTTGTAAGGGGAAAAAAAAAAGCAACAAGAGTTCTAAAATGGAGAGAAACTAGCTGTATAAAAATGTGAAGAATTGAATATAAGCACTTCATCTTTATTTCTCTTTCCTACATATTATGAAAACTTGCAGAAAGGCAGACATATGATAAGTCTCAGTGCAGTTGTTTACCTACAACAAGATCTGTTCATCATATCAGGAAGCCAACATATTTCAGATATCTAAAAGAAAGAGATTTTAACAACTTAACCATAAAATAATAAAAAGATGCTTTGAGATGGGATTTATCTGCATTCTGATACTTTGAGTTTATAATTTTCATTTACAAATTTATTTTTTTGCAAGCTAGAGGGCGTGAAATATCAAAATTGAACAAACACACACCTGTGTGAAATGCTCTAAGTGTAAGAACAGCTAAGACAAGTGAAACCACTGTGATTTCTTTTGAAGAATTCTTAGAGGTTACAAAAATGTCTAAACTAACACTTATAACTATCAGAGGAGTTATCACACAGCTCCCCACATGATTGTTTTCCCAATCTGCCTTTTTCTTTTGTTCAGTCTAAGATAATTATTTCTCATTTTATGTCTGATTTACTTATCTTGAAATAAAAGCTAATTGTATATAGAGGAGTAATTGAGCTAAAAGCTGTTCATTGAAAAATGCACTCAATAAGAGGACCTTAAGTTTACTAAAATGTTTTAATAGCATATATTTATGTAATCTTTCTCTACACATGTATGTACACACATTCTATTTTGCCAATTCACATTTTAAATAATATAGCATGCAATTGCTAATAAATACTAGTATTTAACATTGGACAAATACCAGCACTTGGCAATCGTCAATGGCATGGAATTTAACGAGTCCAAATGCCAGATGGAGTAACACCAGACATAAATCTTAACTGGGAGCACAGTGGCTGGAGATCAGCCCTGCAGAAAGGGATCTAGTTGGGCAGTAGCTCACTAGGAACCAGCAGTGTGCCCTAGCAGCCCATAGGCCAAACCCCGTCCTGAGTTGCATCAAACACAGGATGACCAGGTGGGAAAAAAAGAGGATTATCACCCTGTGTTCAGTGTTGGTGTGGCCTCACTGGAGCCCTGTGTGCAGTGCTGGGACAGCACAGTTAAGAAGAATGTGAAGGTCCTTGAAAGCATCCCAAGGAGCACAAAACAAAATTGGTGACAGGGCTGGAAGGCACATCCTGTAAGGAGCAGCTGAGGGCTCTGGGCTTTGCTTTGGAGAAGAGAAGTCTCAGGGTTGACCTCATCACTCTGTACAGCTCCCTGGGTAGGGGAAAGGGACAGTGAGGTGCTGAGTGTTTCTCCCTGGGATCTGGTAGTAGGACACATGGGAATGGTTCAAAGTTGCACCAGTGGAGGTTCAGTCTGGACACAAACGTACCAAGTTGGTGGTCAAACTGTGAAACAGGCTCCCTAGAGATGTGTTGATGCCCCAGGCCTATCAGTCTTTAAGAAACATTTGGACAATGCCCTTAACAACATGGTTTAACTTTTGGTGACCCTTGAATTGGTTAGGCAGTTGGACTAGATGGTCACTGTAGATCCCTTCCAACTAAGGTAGCCTATTCTTTTCTATTCTATTCTAAATTTTAAATACTATGAATTATAGTCTTGTATGTGTATCTTACATAAGAAGTAAGACATGCAGATCTCTTAGGAGAGACCAGGTAAAAATGATGGTGCAACTGAGCAATGCACCCTTCGATTTCCCGAGTGTTCACTAAGTGTTGTTGGATTGTTTGCCATAGTCATAAAAATGTGCTGATGGCCTGAAAAGTCTTCAGCATCCTCAATCAGCCACACAGGACTTCTGTATTTGTCCAAAACCTCACATTGCTGTGCTGTCCACAATTCCTCCTGCATGACACTGCAGACACAAATCAAGGTCCTGCCCGTCTTGACTTACCTGTTATCTTTCAGAGTTTCCCAGCAACTCTTTCTGTGTGCTGCTCAGGTGATATTAGATCTCAGCTCTTCAGCAGACAGTGTGTATTTGGCTCCCTGCCTGCACCCTTTGGCTGAGGGACATTCTGCTTCTCTGCTGAGGTGCTGGTGCAGCTTCGGTGCCCTGTCTTTGCATCCTCCTCTTACCCATCCTGCACAGCTACATGCTTTTATGTGGATAGGTGAGAAACTAATTGCATGAGAGGACCTGACTGAATGAAGCCAGGGGCAGTCTAAGGTATATTTAAACAGCCCTGTCGAGGACTGCATCAAAGACAAGAGTGTTCTAGACTTGCTTGTATTACTTGACTATTTGCAACATAAGACAGAGCAGAGCTGTGGAAAAACTGTTTGTGGAAACATTAGTCTTCACTAAACTTTTGTTGTAAGGTATTGAATAAAGAATAGGTGGTTGTAGTTTCAAAGTGAGGTAATTGATCAATATGTAAAACACTATGAAATTATAATTATTCTTTTTCTTTAAAATTCAGAATGTTGTGGCATGAAACAGATTTCTGAATTTTGTAAAAAAAGAGACTTCATCATGGTCAAAGCCAACGCCCTAACATCTAGACTACCATGTATTTAGGAGGTTTTCTCTACACACAACTATAGGAAAAAGAAATTAAAACCTTCAAAACAACAAAGCTTGGATCACTGTGGTAGTTCTAATTTATTCAGAAAAAAGTCTCATAAATAATAGCATTTACAAGATACTGAAAAGGTGAAAAGAGTTCATTGTGATAAGCTCAGGTGTTTCACATCTTTTAGTCCTCCCTCTTAAATTTATGCAACTGTCAATGAAGCTTCTAATTAAAAATAAATGTATTTGTTTCAACTACTTTACAGGCTCTCTGCAAATGCTTTGACAAAGTACACGCATGAGGCTGCATTATTGATGATCTATAAAGCAGCCCTGTTTAGCTCACAAGCAGTTTGATATCTCATCCAGGATGAGGTAACTCTGACGGATGCTATTCATGCCATTCATCTCATTTCAGTCTAGTCAGTGACAAAAAAAGTCATTGATTTTAATTGGATCTGGGTGTTTCCTTCTGTTCACCATTATTTGATAGGTATTTGATTTTTGTGCTGTTAATCAGAACCTTTCCAATGTAGAAGTTGAACCAAAAGTAAAAAATCTGCTTTTCTGTAGCTGTCAAAATTCTGAATGCCCTGAAATCCACACCTTGCAGGTTCAGATAGCACCCAGTTATACTGTGCAAGGTTCTGTCTATGCTTGGAGATACTTAAAACAGCCCTGGAATGATTCTTCCCTGGTCAACAACCTCTCTCACCACCTGTTCCCAGGTTCAACACTTTGCATGTGATGAAGACCATTCCCAGTAGATAATTTGAATGCATCCACTTGGTTTTGGAAGCAAAAAGACTTCAGAACAGTAGAGCTGGGCAGTCTGTTCCACTTTTTCTTAGTGACAGGTAACACTCCCTGGGCTGTTTAATTTATCCATCAAGTCATAGTCACTATCATCCTCATGCAGATGTAATAGGAAAGTCTGTGTATTATGTTTGAAGTAAATAAGAGTCTTAGCTGATCCTGTGTGGGATGATGGATAGGGTTAAAACTAGATTCAGAATTTTAGGGCAAAAGGCAGCTGCAACCCCCTGGAGGAACTGAGATTGATATGCTTCCCAATACAACAATAAACATCTGCTCAGAGAAACAGAATGGAGTGTGGAATGAAGTGGAGACTATGTGGACCCTCTCCATTCAAATCCCAGCAGAACGGGAGACTGCTGTGGTACCAAAACCATACAGTACCTCTCTGACAACAGAGAATCAAGATGTTCTGCTGCTGAAGCCAACAACCATGTTGAACCCCTTCCTCAGGTGCCAAGCCACGGTCACCACCCCCCTCCCATTAGGCACACCAATCTGAAATAAAAGCTATTTTTGACTAAAGCCACTCAAACTCCACACAAATATAAAATAGCATAAAAATAAGTTGGGAATAGGGGAAAATTGAGAGAAGACCTCCACTGAAACTGCTGGGGTCAGTCGATGGGCTGAGTCCATCTTCTGCCCACCCAGAGGGACACCTTGGGTGAGAAATACACTCTACGTGCATTAAATGCTGCTTTTAGGACTAGAGCTTTGTTTGTGCTTTCCGTATAGCATATTAGTAAATTGCTTCATATTAGATCTTGTGCTTGAATAATATATGTATCAGTAGATTGCTTTAAAACATATTTTGCAGTAGACACTATCACTGATAACCTTCAAACCTTATTAATCTGTCACAATCTGTATTAATAAAAAGTGTTATTCCATAAACTGTTAAAGTGAGTCCTTGCAGTTGCCGGCAACAGAAAACATCTGGGAAGGACTCACTGAGGGGTCTTTGCTCTGTTGATCCCCCTGTAAGAGGGTGGTCAAAGTGAATCTGTTGGTGAAGGGTCTCATTATGAGATGCCAACAGATTTCTGGACACCAGAGTTCAACTTTCCTGGGGGTACCAACAGGCAGAAATCTAAACTCCCACCTTTCATGTCACACCCTGCTTTGAGCAGCAGCATGGACAAATGATCTCCTGATGTCCCCTCCAAAGTGAACTGTCCCATGATTATAAGGTTCAGTTACATAGAGAATTACTTGGTTGGACTCAACAGAACTATGGAATTTTCCTAAATGAATTCAAATGCTGCCATGAGAGTAGTAGGTAAACTGAGGTAAGTAATCTTTTCAGTGTGACTCTGGGAACTTTGTCATGCTTGTGAAGGAGATATCCATTAATTTAAAAAAGTGAGGTAATAGGACCCACTGAACTACTGGACAGTTTGAAGAATATAGCTCAGGTAATATTACTTATGGAATGTAACACTTTGTAGAGAAACCGTACACAGGTTCAGTTTACAATTTAATGCAGATATCCCAAGAACCCAATTTAAAATAGCTCTAGGGTGAGTTTACCTTGGAATTAGAGCCTGAATCCCATGTCAGCAGAAACAGTTATCTAAAGAAGTTTCATATTGTCAGACTTATCACTAATCTAACTGACCTGCTCCAAGTTCAGACAGATACTACAGCAGCATGGGCAGAGTTAAAGTACTGCTGCATTCCTGTTTCTTATGTCAGACTGCTCTGAGAGGCAGGAAAATAGTACAGTACAAGGGACCACACACAATATTACTGGAATTCTGTTTCTTCATTTGAAAATTATATTGAAAGTTATAAAAATCTATATAATTGTGTACACACACACACACACATATATATATATATGCACTTCTGTGCCATTTTGCCAATATAGCTTCAATTGTATTTGGTGGCACATTCAAAGGAAAGAGGTTTCAGAAGTATATGAACCTATTCATCTCTACCTGGCTCAATTCATATAGTCATCCAACAGCAAAAACAGGAAAAAACAAACTGTCCTGATGCTCGTTCATTCACAGTCAGTGGCTGAAACAGACACGTGGAGGTGACAATCTGATCAAGTCTCAGTGTGAAACCAGTTCACTCTGGGAACTGTCTGAAAAGTGTAGGCTGAACTTGTGAATATCTTGCACTGTCCATTTCCACCACCACACAGAAACAAAGGTAAGCATTAGTTTCTGGTTTTGTGAAGACTTATTCTCTCTTCTGTGAATCAGAGCTCATTGCGTCATAGGCAGAGCCTTGTACATTGTAGAAGAAATAATCTGTGGAAGGAATCCAGAACTGCTTCAATGATATTGTTATGCAATTATGTTATTAAATAATGATTTACTAATAATGGAATGTGAAAACAATTCCTGGCTCTTTTACTGCCTGAGTAACTTCTTTGACAATCATTGATCACTTCATGATTTTTGTTAAAACTCAACAGATGGAGTTAAAAGCAATTTTTTCATTCTAAAGGCAGGAAACCTGCCAGGTCAGTCAGTGAGATCTGAGAAATAATTGTGGTGTTTTGAGGTATTTTTGGTTGTGGGTTTGGTTTTTTTTATTTTTTTTCCCCTTCTCTCATGAATTTATCTTAATATTAGTAGTTAATTACAGACTTTTAATAAAGACAAGCTGTTATCTAATTTCTGGAGTTTAGCTTATATTGTATGCTTGGGACTATTTATTCTGTTACAATAATAACTCCTTCAGCTGGTATTTTAGTGGGAAATAATCCAGCAAATGGAACCACTCAGGACTCCTTGATTTACTAATCAAATATACCAGCACAAAGTTTGTTTGAATTTCCACTGTTATATGTATTGAGTGATTTCTGTTTTTACATCCTGAGAGCGAGTCCTTGAGGAGCTGATCTCCCTCCCCCTCTTTTCCCAGTCACAGAGATTTTAGGAATAAGGACATTTGAGAAGGTGGTGTTATCTCTGACACCCACTTAGCTTGGGTGATAACTGTGAAAATGAAACACTATCATCTGATGACTAACCATTCCACTAGTATCTCATTTCTATCTACTGTCAGTACAGACAGGCATTAATACAATAAAATTAAACACTAGGAAAGGTATGCTGCATGTGAAAAGATAGTAGAAGCAGCTGAATAAATGAACCCCTCATTCATTTTATTTTAATTTGCATTTCCAGTTGCAGTTAATGAGAATTTACAGGACGTTGGGTTTTGCAGGACAGATGGAGTTAGGATTTTTGCTCATGCACAAATATGATGCAGCAAAGCTGCCTTATTGTGGTGTAAATATCAGATTTCATGGATCCTTCCCATAGTTGAAAGTTGTCTTTCAATTGTTCTCGACCATTAAGAGAGCAAAGTAGAAGACGACAGATTGGAACAATAATAGCTTTTCTTTTACAAGATTTGTAACAAGGCACAGTGATGCAAAAAATCATTACAGAGAAAATAATGATCTTTCTTGGATTATTCTCTTGAGTTCTGAAGAATTCCTTTCATTTGCAAAAAGAGAAGTGGAACTGCAAGACTCAAGTCTAGATCCTTGGTATATGAGCATAAAATCAAGTTGTAGAGTCTCAATTACCAAGAAATTAAAAATGGATACAAACTCTATGAAAACACTCAGAAGCCTCTTGTAACACAACCTGTCCATGTAGGTTTATTTTACATGTTGTGTAATGAGTGGATTTGATATTTTTGTTCTTTTCCCTTTGACCATACAGTTATCAAGGAGACTAGAAGGAATATTCAGAAATGGCACCCTGAAATCGTAGGGGTTTTGGGCACTGCCTCACCAGAGGTGTTAGCACTGATCAGTACAACATTACCAACTACCTGTTGTCAATGGAGAGAACTGTTTGTCTGTATAACTTCAATGTAGCTGTTGAATCTGAAGGATGGAGTCTTATATCTTGAGTAACCTCTATCATTTCAGACATACGAAATATTCATTTTGTGAAAACTTCAGATGAAGGTAAGACGTTTTATGTAATTTCCAGCAGGTTTTAAATATGATAAAATTCCACGGGGACCAATATAATAAAAACTCCGTATTTTAAGAGTTTTGGATTTGGGTTTTTTGGGTCTTTTCATCTTAACTGTGAAAGATATCTACTTCTTTGATTCCAATTATTAGGCTGTAGGTAACTCCAAATTCTCTCAGAAACACGGACTTAAGTATTTCTAATATTCCGTGGCAGGACTGGTCCTTCCTGTGAACTATATAAGCACACATTAAGATCAGTAACATAAGACTGCTATATAATAGAAAAGCCTGGGGAAATAATCATGCTAGTTGAATAGCCAGAAATTCAGATACTGGAATTATCAAATAAATTGGAGGTAATCTGAACTGAATTAGCCTGGGATGGATGATCCAAGTCCCAGTGGACTTTGGTTTCACGGCTCTGGCTGACTATAGCTGTCATTTAAGATACTAAAAATAGAGCACCATTTCTACTGGATTACTGCCTTCAAGACCCAGTTCAAAAAGGGCACAGGGTGTTATAGACTTCCTTCCACACGTGTAAGGAGATTCAGAGAAATTTACTGCCTTAAAAGAAAAAGGACTTACAACAGGTTGGCTGCAGGTAGTGTTACCAAGCAAATGCACAAGATTTGATGTGTGTCTCCAAGAAATTTTAACAATGCTGGCAGATTTTTTTTTCATTACTGTGTTCTCTAATTCATGTTTTCACTTTCACTGTGGAAATTCCAGAAGCAAAATATTGATTACTTTGTGCAATATTTAGTTTGTGATAATTGAATCCAGCCTTCTTAGATATCATTGTTGCATAATCATTATTCAGTTACATTTTCCATTAATTAATTTTAGTCAAATTCTTTCTCTATTAAGAGCTCAGTAAAGTAGCTGCAGTATGCATTAACTGTCTGATGTATGTCATGAGACACACTCAGATTAAAGGGTCAAAGCAGTCTGGAGAAGAAGCAGATAAAGACATTGGACAGCAAAATATCCGTGGAAAGAGAAGAATGATTGTGTTAGGTAACACTGTTTTACAGAAAACAACAACAGAAAAAGAATTTGAATATGAGAAACTCAGGAACTTTGATATATCAATAAAAAATTGCAAGGATTAAAAAGATGGAGAAAACCTCTCTTGAAGCATTAGATGTCAGCCACTGTCATGGAAACTCATTGGACAAGCTCTACACATGGATTACTGAAATGAGGTTATTATTAATTGTAATTGCATCAAAATGCAATAATCTATCAGCAACATAATTATATTTACATGATGGGAACACATCCCTTAATTAAAACACTTCCAGTGTTTGTGGATTTAAGCACCAACCTTTTAATTTAAAAGGTAAAATTCGCTCATCTGGCAAATCTCAGTGCTTATGAATTTGTCTATGAGCTAGTTTCCAAGCTAAAGGATATCCGCAGATGTCCATTTTGTGTTTATATTGTTGCTTAATTTTATTAAAGGGATAATAGGAAGAAATTCAGTCTCCTTCTCAAACTCCTCTTGATAATGACAATAGTACAAAGTGAGAACTGTCAAGTACTGTGAAACCTCTCACTCGCAGCTGCACACACAGCTATTGTGTTACATCTCTGAAGCAGCACAAGTTAATAAAATCATTCAGCAACTGTCCCCATGCATTACACGGATCAAAAAAGTCCTGCCCTTTTCACAGTGATAATCCTGAGGTTTCTGAACCAACATAAGAATTACTTGTCTAGTAACAGCATTCTCAGGTAAGAAGTTCAGGACACTGATGGAAACAATGAATCAGGAAGAATGGGGAAAATAAAAAGCACTACCTGATAGTTTTGATCATGCTGAGCCCCATTTCAACACAGCAGTGTGCGTGGTCCTGGCGCGGTTCTGGCAGCCCCGACACACAGTAGTAACAGTCCCCCAGGATCTTTATTCTGAGACAATGATGTTCCTAAGCATAAATGTATCAAAGACAGGGAAAATATTTGCCATTATTTTTTCATAATGTTAATGTGAATGTAGAAATGGTCAAAAAATTACCGTATCTTCAAAAAGCAAACAACAAAACCAAACCAAAGCATCCCCTGCCCCCACCTTGTTTCTGTGTGTTTCCTGCTTGTCATTCGTACAGTTGTGATCTATATCACTTTTGAAATAAAGTATCTTTACATTTTCAGCAAAAAAGAATATAGTGATTTTTCTTTTATGCTAATCAGAGATGTTCTTGCTGATAGGGAGAAAGGTTTCATCAGAGCTAAGTGGAAGCTAGGCCAGGGATTCAGAAATGCCAGCCGAAATAATGGATAACTCATTTTAGACTATATTCCTTCAGGGCATCTTTTCTGCCCTCTTTTTACACTAGAAATAAATGAAAATCCTCTTTCCTCCCACTGATAATCCCTTTCCAGCTAAAGTTTCCACTGTCACACTCAAGCATTCTCAACAGCTATAGGAGCTGACCGAGTATCTGCATGTCAAGGATCTCAAAAAAGGAGTCTTGCATTAGGCTCATGCTGTGGAGAAAGGATGTTTCTTTGGCATCCAGCTAGAGACATCCTCTACCCTGGGAGCAAATACTGAATTTAATTTCTGAAATACATATTAACAGTATCATTACATACTGACACAGCATATTACTGTGTGATTTGATCATTATTTTAGAAGATTATTTTCTAGTGATCAGAAATACCAGAGTTGCTGAAACTTTTAGCAAATTTTGGTGTGTGATATATGTTTCAGCTTTTCTGTTCTTCTCTCTGTCAACCTGTGATAGAGGCTGCAGTGATCGAAGAAATGGGGATACATTAAGCACATGGGCAAAGAAAATTTTAAGTAGGGTGTTAGGAGCATATGTGAATGCTGGCTCTGACCCAGGGATTGAGTATTGTCCAAATGAATGGAACTACAGGTCCCATTCAAAGTTTTGTCTTGGAAGAATGAAGCTTTGTAGTCAAGCTCAGATGAGTCTTTAGCAATCCTGGAGTGGCACAGGGAAACTACACACTTGTACCCAAAGCTTTTTCTGAAGTCAGATGAAGCTTTAAGCATGCCAGTGAGGGTAAAATCTGCTTGGGCATGGGGCCAAGGTAAGCTGATTCACCCTGAAATCTCCTTAAACCATCAGTAGGAGCTGGCTGTGTTTGAAGCTTTCATTAAGTCTCCAGCTAATACTAGTGCTGCCTTGCAGAGTGCAATGCCTTGCTATCCAAGTGTCACACAAGATTCCAGACTGAATTCAGGGCTTCCAGATTCCCAAAATTCATATGTAACTCTCCCCTTTCCTCATACCCTTTTCTTCAGCCCCTCTGCAGACCCACACAAGTGAACACTGGGCATTTTTCATGCAACTGAAATTGTATATCCTAAAATCCTCCAAAACAATAGGTTTTTTTTACACATTTTCTTCTCAATGGAAAAAAAAAATAGAGATTTCCACCTATTTTTTTTTACTGTAGACTGAAACTATAAAAGTTAATTGACAAGTAGGTAGGACTCAATGGCATAAATCAGTGCATATCAAACTATTGATGGGCTTCCTTAAGCTTTAATCTGTGTTCCCTGGTTAGACAAAATGCAGAGAGATAAAGGTAATATAAACCACAGATTCTAAAGACTTTTGGCTTTTCTTATAGTGCCATTCAATTGATTCATATCCTAAGTGATGTTTGCTCTTACATACACAAGGTGAAAGAATCATGTATAACGTCGTATCAATTTTGACTGAGCTGGAATAAAGTAAAAGACAGCACTTTCACTCTATTAAGAGCCACTACAAATACATTACAAATAATATCTTCATAGCAGAATAGAGGACAAAAAAGGGTAAACCAGTCAATTTCTAGGAAAAAAAGAATGGAAGAAAAGAAGGAAGAAAGATGTATCTCAGGTATTATCACATTTCAGTTTTTTAATTACATTTTTAAAAGCAACATTTATCATGCACTTGTAGAACTTGCCTATCTGATGATGTGGGAAACAACTATTAAGCGAGAAGCTAATTCAGCACAGTTAAAAAAACTTTGATACAGGAAATAATTTTTGCTACAGTGTTAAAACACTGTTCTAAGGCTATTATATTCTCTTTAATTTATTCTATTCCAGAAGTTGTCCTTGGGCATGTAAATGACAGCTGATATTATACAGACATTCACATCAGTATCCATCAGCCTCACACCCCTTCCCATCCTCATTTATTAGTAGCATTTGCTGAATGTATCAATTAACTTCTCAGCATGTCACAAATAGGGGCTCTTCCCTCCCCCGCCCCTCTTTCCCCCCCCCCCCCCCCCTCCCCCCCCCTTCTTTGT
>VXBX01009583.1:0-42546 GCA_013400415.1 Scytalopus superciliaris | reverse complement strand
TCCATTTGCAGCTTTTTGTTTGCTGCAAGTGGAAGATTAAGGGGCCTGATTCTGCCAAGATCAATTCCAATCAGAATTTTTGCCTGGGGAATATTGAACAGACTCAAACACTCAACTATTTTTAATAATAATTCTAGATTATTTCAGTGGGAATTGATTCAAAATCTTTTTCTAATTCAACTTAATCCAAAGCAAAAGAAAATATGCAGATTTTTCATAAATAATTACCTCATATATGGTGAATTATTTATGTTTGAGCTTATTAAATACACCCCTAGTGACTGGAAAGGAAGAAAAGCAAATTGGCATAAGGTGGAGCTGCAAAAATGAGTTGCTCAAATATCAAGTTACTGAAAAGTCAGAGACTTCATTAATATTCCTTGTTTCCTTGGGCTAAATTTCTGACAAGAGAAAAAAAGTGACTGTGTTTTCTAAGTCATGCCATTTTTTCAATTCTGCCTGTGGTGAATTAATCACTTCACCTTCTTTTGAAGGCAACCCTACAGGGTAGGGAACAGTCCAGAGAAAAGTCCAAATTTTTGTATTTTTTATAATTTTAAGCTAAAATTTAGAACATTGTTGATGAGAAATTACTGAGGCTGAATAACTGAACAAAGAGATTATACACGAGTCTTCTTTTAAAAGGCAGTCAGAGTGGGAGGAGGCAGGGACTTGGCCTTTGTGTACAAGGGCTCAGTTCCTGAAACAGTTGCCAAAGGTAGAGGAAAGCTGGATAAAAGGACTTTCTCAGCATGAATGGGGTCTAGGCCAAAGCTCTTAATCAGCAGTCTCATTTAGGGTGGGTTGAAGAGAGAAGTCCATCCAAATTCCTTCTATTGCAACTCTGTCACTTTGGAAAACAGAGCTGCGACCTTGAGAGAGCCAGATGGAGAGGCGTTTTCAAGCCTGGTGATATAAACAAAAAGGAGGACTAGGTTTGGGACCCAGTTGCAAGGATTGTTTCTGTTTTTTGTACACATAAAGGGAAAAATGTGGCAATCTCATCCCTTGCCTGAACCAGGGAATACTTAAATATGGCCCTATGTTAAACATTTTTGTATGTATTTTAACACGTCATGTAAGGAATGTTTTTTCTTTAGAATAACCTTTGGTGGGGTGGTTAGGACTTCTCTGGACTGACAGAAAATATGGGTTTAGGGTCTCTCATGCTGCAGAAGGAATTGAGGCATATTCCTGTGTGAGTTTTATAATATGTTATATTAACACCTCTGTTCCTTGCCATACTGTAGAAGAAAGTGTCTGGTGAGCAATTTGCCTTGCCAGCTAGTGCTAATTAGGAGATTATGCCATGATTTCAGGGACAGAAATCCCTGTTAGAAAGATTCATGGTGTTTCTTCCTAGATAAGGCAAGAGTAATTCTGCAGGGAAATTATGCCCCTTAGGAGTTTCTAAAACTTTAGTTATCTCACGTTCATGGGACTCTGGTCGACAACAGCTGAACATGAGCCAGTGTGTGCCCAGGTGGCCAAGAAGGCCAGTGGCATCCTGGCCTGTATCAGGAACAGTGTGACCAGCAGGACCAGGGCAGGGATTGTCCCCCTGTACAGGCACTGATGAGGCCACACCTCGAACTCTGGGTTCAGTTTTGGGCCCATCATGACAAGAAAGACATTGAGGTGATGGAGTGTGTCCAAGGAAGGGCAACAGAGCTGGTGAAGGATCTGGAGCACAAGTCCTATAAGGAGTGGCTGAGGGAGCTGGGGAGCTTTGGTCCTGAGAAAAGAAGGTTGAGAGGAAACTTTATTGCTCTTTACAACTACCTGAAAAGAGGTTGTAGCCAAGTGAAGGTCAGTCTCTTCTCCCAGGTAACAAGCAATAGGACAAAAGGAAATGGTCTCAAGTTGCACCAGGGGAGGCTTAAATCTGATATTAGGTAAAACTTCTTCATCAAAAGGATTGTCAAGCACTGGAACAGGCTACCCAGGGAAGTGGTTGAGTTGTCAACCCTGAAGGTATTTTAAAGACATGTGAATGTGGTGCTTATGGACATGGCAAATGGTTCAACTCAATAATCTCAGAGGTCTTTTCCAACCTTAATGATTCTGCGATAAAGGGAGAGGTGGACAATTCTGAAGAATATTCTTGTAAAGCCTAAATTTCATTCAAATAGCAATTTAGTCACAAAGTCAGGCCTTTTTCTTTGCATAAGTCCTAGTTTCTGAATCATGGAAAATTTTTAAAACTTAAATTTTATTTAGTCTGTTATTTTCATCTAATTTTTTTTATTAAAAGGCCTGTATACTATCGCTTTTAAAAGTGTTTTGAGGACTGGGGTTTTATTTGACTGGTCAGGTCTTTTGATGGGCTCTTTATCATCTGACATACTATTGCTTTAGTGAGAACATTATTAATGGTGTTGCTTATTCATTAATATTAGACATTTAATTATTGACACTGGCTAGGAGGAAAAACATTCACTCCCTCCCTTTACTATAATTGACACAACATCCTTATAATGAACTAAATATCACATACGTACTGTCATAATCCAGTTAACTCTGCTTCTCGGTACAGTAACCCAAACACACATTTGAAGAAATTCTCACCCTTTTTTTACTAGCATATATATTTAAACACACAGGGTGTTTTTTTAGGGAGTCTATGGAGTCCTGCAGATTACATGCTTGAAGATAATTTCACCAAAGAACAAAGCACTGCCAGTTAGGCGCTGAAATGTGGCCTGGAACAGTAAAGTACTTCATGGGGATTGTGTTTATCAAGGAAACAAAAGAGCCCTCAAGACCTTCCAGCCTTCCCTTCTTGATACCAGCAGGTGCAGGTATTGTACTGGAACTGTAGGGTGATGCATTGCTGTGGAGCCTCACAGGTAGGTTGGTTTCCACCCCTGGAAACACTAGTCACAAGTAAGATTGGTAATACACTGCTGGAGGAAGTTCAGGCAGCCTCTCTGCAACATCACAGGAGGCAATTTAACCAAGGTTACAGAAAAAGATCACCTCTCAGAAAAAAACCCCAAACAAAACTATCACTTCTTTAATAAGCTCATTTATTTAGGGTTTTACTCTTTCCCCTTTGTCATATCTGCAACTGAATCTACACACAGTATAGATGCATTTAGAAATATGACAACTTAAATCATAGCATTGACTGATATCTAGCACTGCAGAGAAGGCAGAGGAAAAACAAACATCAAAAATTACTATTCTTTCATCAAAGTAGGACCTTTTTTAGGCTTAAGTGTCTTACTGAATGTCATCTTATTACCCTTCTCTCCTCAAAATTTATGCCTAAGGAAAATAATAATATTAATTAAGTTTCTGTTTAGGTCTTTCAGTGGATGGATATATAAGGAAATGTTTTCTTCAGTTGTGTTTTATGCCAACTTATTTATCTTCCTTTCTAAATGTCACTTTTCTCTTTAATAATTATAAATCTTTTACAAATACCATAGTGTGATTATAAAGGGGAAGTAGCTGTACATAACATATTATTACATTTCATTCTTATAAGAAATATTGAACTGAGTTCTAATTTTTATTCAAAGTATTCTGTGGTAATGATACAGATATGATTTTTTTGTTATTAATTGTATGCATCAACATATGCCATAATACTTGATGTAACATAGGGAAGATTAAAAAAGAATCTCAGAGCTCTCATTACTTCTGCATTGCTTAATAAGAGAAACAAGAAACTCAGCCAAATTATGTTCTTCAGTAAGCTGTGAAATAGTGTCTTCTTTAATATTATATGATTTATATGAGATGTTTAAACAGATCCAACAATCTTTCATATTGTATTATAAAGTAAGACTTTTATTTAGAAGTAAATAAGGATTTATAAGGATTTTCCTTAAAATCTAAAGAAACTGCCTCAAGCTTTCTGCAATTGATCTCTTTACTTTGATGGTAATTCTCAGCAAAAACCGAGTTTGAGTAACAATGTCTATTTTAAAGAGTTATGATAACTCTAGCTAAGCTGATTAAGAACCAGTTAAGTGATAGATCTGAAATCTAGATGTGAATGTGTAATCCTCCTTAGTGGAAGATCCTTCTAGGGAGGTCTTGAAAAGACCACTTTCCAAAAGGCTTGTCAAGAATTTACAGGCAAGTAAGAAACCATTGCTAATAACATTTGCAAAAGGACTAAGACAAGTAAAATGATCAATTACCATGCAGACATGGTGGTCACAACATGACAGCAAGACCATAAAACCCCAAACTGATATTCTTCAGTATAATAGTGTTATCACTGCATGTTCAGAAATGTGATATTTGGACAGTGATCAAGGAAAAAGAGAATAGGAGGAATGGTGATGATCTGCATCCATCACACTAGTGGAGGTTTGTCCAGGAGCACTTTTTCCAGTGTTTTAAAAGGGATTCTGAAAAAGTGGAGGTGTTCCAGAAAACTAGTGGCCAAAACTGTTTGAAAGAATAAATCTTACGGAGTAAAAACCTTGAAATGAGCTTGGTCTGTTTCTTTTATCAAAAGGAAACATGAGAGGTACCTTGATCAAGGCATGCAAATGTATTCCCAGAGAAAGTCAGTGGCTACAAGATGGTTCTTTTGTCTGGGGATAACAGGTCACAGCAAGAATCAAAGGATGCAATTCAGAGACAGAAAAAAATCAAAGAAGAAACAGGTAATACTGAATTTACAGTGAGAGTCTTCAGGCATTGGAATAGACTATCAAGATACACAAGTATTTCTCCATTTCCTGGGACCTTCAAATGAAGATCAGGATATTTTCCAAAAGAGACACTTTTACCAGGTGTGAAAACCAGGTCTAAAATTTGAGTTGGTTAGGTTGATACGTCCATGTAATTCACAAGGCTTTAAAATCTGGGACACAGACCAGTCAGTGTCCATTTTCAAAATTTTCCAAAGGCAAAGGTTAAGTTCAATGCGATATTTAGAAACTTTTAGTTTTGACTGCTGGCCCTCTCCATAAAAGTTCAGTGAGGGGTCTTGGTTTCCTACAAAATGCAGGGGGAGAATTCATCTCCTTGGCTTGTACAGAAACACCAAAACCCTCTCTAGGTAACCTCTTTGGCCAGGATATAAGACAGGTGTTATGGCACTCAGATCTCAGAAGCCACAAACAAGGAACACAGTCAAAATGCCTTCCTTTTTCAATAAATTTTAATTAGCCCTGGTCATATCACTCTAATCTTTGTAGATCTTTGTCCTGATGATGAAGTTTTGCAGACACATAAGTTCTTTCATTCTAAACTGCAAATTTCTGGGTGAGAAATTCTTGGTTGTGTAAGACAGACTGATATATTTACTACTGCTTCTTTAAAATAAACTCACATTATTGGGATTCACACTCCTATGTGGGGACATTCAATGGTCTCCATGAAGATTTATGAGTTTAGGACTTGAAGAAGAATTCTAAAAGGCTGAAGTAGGAGATGTACAGCAAACCACAGAGAAGGGAGAAACCTCTAGGCAATTAAAGAAGCAAAATTTTCAGTTCCCATAAAATAAAAATACCAAGTAGGAAATGGCCTTCAGGGTTAAGTGGCAAGTGAGGGAGGATTCTCTGGATTAGACTTTTAGATGTAAATGCCTTCCTTGTTCCTAAATCCTTTATTGGATCTAGTCCTTCTATACATAAACTCTATTGGTTAAATATAGTTTATGGAATAATTACAAAATATAGTTAATGATCATGAATGCCAACCAAAATTGAAATGGGAAGCAATTCAATAAAGCATTTTATGTACATATTGTTCGTAAAATATTTCTGTGACATACATACATTTAATTTGGTGTAAAAGATGTTGCTTCAGCTAAGGTAGCTATTTCTGTCAATCCATACAAAAGCAGACATTACTCCCATAAGCTTCCTATAAAACAGGACTGAAGTAATTCTTTCACCCTACTTGGTTTCCAGTGTAGATCAGAGCTGACAGGGGTCTTTTGTTTGAAAACCAAGTATTGTAGGTTGCATTTAACAATTTACCAGTTCCCAGGCAATGGGTTATGGCCTTACTCTGTACATGAGAAAACACTTTGCTATTTGAGATAAAAATAGTTGACTCAAAAGAACTTGGAATAGTTATGGATGTCTTGCCTTTCTTGGCATTAATTTGTAAGCTCAGGGAAAACCCAGAGAGTCTCACTGATACCCATGCAATACATGTACGAATACCCAGTAACCCTGAACCAGAAATGTATAAAAATCAGTAGGGATGTAGATTTGTACATCAGATCAAGACACTCCATGGTCCCTTAAGAGTAAATAGATAGTGTGGTCTATGATATTCAGAATGCAGTTCCTGTTTTCCCGTAGTAGGTGCCTACATTTGGTTGGACAAATTATATGATAAACTCTATTGAATGTACTTCATTGCCTTCACTTCACAGCCTTATTAGTCACGTCAGATGTTGGTGTCTAAAGATAGTCACAATAAACGAAATTTTGACCAAAGGAACTTGAAAAAGAATAAAAGACCAAAGCCTAGCAAAACTGAGCATGTGTTCTGCTTGTATTTTTGTACTTTGCTTTTTTTCTGATCAGTGCTAATTAAGTAGCAACTTACTTGCATGTAATAATTTTCTCTGTTGTGTTGAACTAATTTCATTGCTGAGTTAGAATCCAACCTAAAGATTGTAAACCCTGCTCATAACTAACTATTGCAATGATTGCGGGGACTGATTATATAACTGTAAATGTCTTTTAATGTTCCTCAGTTCACAGACGAAAAGAGAAAATGAAGTTATGGTCTTAAAAAAAAAAGAAAATAAATTTCCAGCAAGGACCAGAAGTATAAAGCTTCCTTAGAAATTGTGGTGGGTGATCTGATCTCATACCAGCATTGGCATACCAGCACTAGAGAAGCACAAAGTTCTGATGACTACCTCAGCTTTTACTTGCTTCCAGAACTCATCACTTTTAATAAAACTGTTCAGTGTCTTCCAACCTCAATGGCTGTATAAAATCCCTGTGGAGAAAATCTGGATGAACATTGCTTAGAGTTATAAGAGGGTATTTCCCACAGCTTCCAAATACAGAACTGATTTTGGTTTTTTGCAAATAGACTGTGTTTAACTCACATGTGCTAGACGATCAAATCTGGCAAAGAGTTCATTCAGCATTCGGACCAGCTCCTGGGCTGACAGAGTTGTGGAGAGGTTGGTGAACCCTTTAACATCTGCAAAAAGAATGCTAAAAAAAAAAGAAACCAAATTAATATTACAGTCTATTGTTTTTGCTTCCTGAATATCCTAAGTTACTTTCCAGTAATTTACTAGGGGAAGGATCATTTTACTACCTTTGAAGTCATGCTACCTTTGCTCTAGACTTCTGGAGACTCTGGAGTACTGAATATAAATATTGAAGGGATTAAACAAATCCTAGTAAGTGTGAGCAAGAGTTTTGCTAAAAAGGGAAGTCACGCAATTCTGGATTTTCAAATATTTCAGGAAGAAATAGTTGAGTCTTAGTAAGTACAGTTGTCCCCTTTTGTTAGTGAGAAGCCCAAGGCATCGTGTATCCTTAATATAGAGGGCTGCATAAACAGACTTGGCATTCACATGTCTATTACTATCTGACATTGTTCTTTCAGGGTGGGTTTATGTATAGCTGGTTTTACACAGAGGGTTTGGTTTCAGCAATTTCATTTTAGTGTAATTTTCAGACTTATATGGGCCATATAAGACTCAAATCCTAGGACTACAGAGAGATTAATGACAGTCTTGATACACACCAGGCTCAGGCCAGTTTTATTGCATTAATTTTAGACATTTGGCAGAAGTATCAGAGTTAGCAGTGTTCTCTTTTTAAGGTATGAATCTTCAACTAGATAATTCTCTTTTCCATTCCCTTGACTTTACAGGGAGCCCAGTTTGATCATACTTTTGAGGTGAGGTGTACCAACTTTTGTGCCTGAAGTTGCGGTGGAATCTAAGATAACAAGCTAATTGCAAACAGAGCTTTACCCTATATTTTAACATCCAGTGAATTTTCTAGCCTTTTTGCTATTCACTGTGCCCAGAAGGACCACACGTGAATACAGAGAAACCTACACACACACAAAGTCTATGGGTGCAAGCTGTCACCCAGACCAGCATGTAATAGCTCAGTACTTGTTAGATGAAGAAAGTATTGTCTATGTTAAAAAGTAGTAATGTTCAAAAAGACACTTATAATTCTGGCACAAACTGGAAATAACCCAAATGAACCTCATTAGCTCTTGAAAGTCAACTAATAAGTGCTGTTTCAATCTGAGTAGCTGAAGGTTTTGTTTCACTTCAGTTGAAGACTTGTGCTGAGCTAGATCACAGTTTGACAGTGTCTGAGAATTATTAGTGTACTCAATAATAAACACAGTAATGGTCAGGTTCACTACTGATAATATAACTCATTTCAAATGTATGGACTGGTTAGAATTTGGGTGAGGATTACACAAGAGGCTCAGAAACTTGATAAAAGGTAAACTACCAGGCTACCTGAAGAGGAATGAATAGTAATAAAGCCTACATTTATAAAAATAAGACTTTCAAACTGCTAATTTCTACACTTTTAATTAACAAAACAACAGAAGTTTCTAACTGAATACTAATTTTAAGGATTCATACAGCATTGGTTTAGGTAATGCTCAGTGCTCATCTTTTAGGAAAAAAATAAGGTGAAACCTACTTTTAAAAAGATCTAGTTTCTGGCAGTGTGTATAGAAGCCTACCAGTACCTCTGCTGTAAAGCATGCAGAATCCTATTTTTTAAATCTCTTTCAAGCATAAAATATGTTTTGACTTTTCATCCCTGACAACCCTTTTCCATTCAAACAAAAGGGTCATCTTCTCCCTATTTTTATTCTTCTATAGCAACACTTATCCTGGGAATGAAATTAGTTAGTGGAAGACATTTTAATGTAGTGCAACTCACACTTTTGTGAGGGTCCTCGATACTTTCAAGCAGATTTAATAAAAGAAAATAATATATCTGAACTACTGCACAGAAGAAGCAGATAATCAATTTACTCTTTTGCAGAAGTACAAATTATGTTTATTGAACTTGTCCAGGCAAAGTCAAATTTGGTTTCATCAAAAGGCAAAGTACATGCTTTCCTAGCACCTTATCTCTCATCACATCCAAGGATGTTTATTTTTCACTTCTTTCAATGATGATTTCAATGTTGCTCACTCAATCATTTGCCCTGTAGTTTGGGACAAACTTATGGAAAATGTTATTTGCTTAACAAAATATTATGGTGGCTGGGAACCACAATAAAATCAAGATTCTGTACTGTCGTGATCATTCTGTAAGTGTACAATTAGAACTTATTACCTTGAGTAGCAGCTCACAGGATAACTATGACTTTCCTGATAATTTCAGGAAAGGCAAAATTTAGAGAAGATAATAAAGAAAGAAAGATGTGATTAAAAAAATAGTAATAAGACTGATTGAATGAAAATGGCTGCTAAACAGAAGAACCATATAACAAGCCATCAACTTTGAGAGCATCTTACAAAACTCCATCTCATTTCTAAGTGTGTGAGGTGAAGCAGTAGGTTGTGGCACAATATGTGTCCACATGTTCAACCCTGACCAAAGCGAAAAAGTGAAAAAAGACACAAATGGTCTAGACTCAGAGTTCAGTTCAAATGGATCTTGCCACAGAAATGGCATTCAGCCACCCTGATAATTAAAAGAAGGCACCAAAATGCTTCTCTGTTCAGGGATTAAACAAGGGTGCACTAATTTTCTGATTTATGAATTAATAAAGCAACAAAAGGAAACTCTCAAACGAGTCATTTAGCAGCATCTGAGACCTCAAATACTAAAAAGAAGCTACTCCACCCACCTGACATTCTCATAGCGATGAATGTAGATCTTATGAAACTGGTGTTGCAAATGTTCATCTTCTACATTGGTCATATCATTTATCATTTCCAGGACTACAAACCGTGGTAAGACAGAGAGCACCAGCCGTTCCTAGGACAAAGAGGAAACCAAAGTGTCAGTATCAGTCTGAATTGGTACTTCACAGTGCCCAAGTTTAAAGAGTTGGACAGCTGGTAATTTAGGGTGTGACCCTTTTTTCTAAAAATTCCAGCTCAGACCATTTGTGACAATTCACCTTACCAGCCTGAGTCCAGAGTCTAACGTGCCTCTGGACTGACTGATTCAGGTAAGGAAGAATACAAATGAGTTCAAATGAAGCCACTCAAATGACCTCTCTCTACTACGAAGATTGGAGAACATACTCAGCATTTCTAATGAGTTTTGTCTGTGTCTCAGGAACACTCAGAAAGAGTAAACATTTGGAGACAAGCTGAAGTGATATATTATATACATGCACATGTATACTTATACACAGTATATCAGTGCATACTGTTGTACCTATACTTCCAGTATTAGTGTGTAAGGAGATATATGCATATACACACAAGTGCTGTTTTCCAGCCACTCTCATAATATAACTAGCCACAGAATTTTCACAGAATTTCAAAGATTATTCTGAATTGGAAGGAACCCATAAAGATCAAGCTCTAACCAACCACATGTATATAGAGCCAGGCAAGTCCTGGAAAAATAAATTCCTTCATGAAAGCCCTAGATCATCCCCTCAGAGATTTTAGAATGTCCCCATTTCAGTGGCTCATCAGTGTGATGGCTTTGGCAGATTTTGCAAGTATCCAACACAAATCTATTTCTCTGAAAATTAAGCTTTGTTTTTATTCTTTCAAAGTGAGTATGGATAATTATTGATTGCTGCTTTCTATGTAATAATCTTTCAGTACTAAAATATTGTTATTGTGTCCTCTTGCCCTCAGTCTCTTTTTTTTCTTTTTTTTTTTTTTTTAGATTAGCCAGATTTGTCCAGTAATGGAATGTACCACCCCAAATTACTCTGAGGCAAAGCTAATAGTTTTTCACTGAACTGATTCTTTTGTGTTATAGCATTGAAAATAGTGAAATCTTAGTGAACTAAAGAGAACATAAGTTCTGTAAGCTACTTATGACCAAATTTCAGGCAACATTTTGGGCAATAGGGTTTATATATCTAGGGAAAGCCAGATGTGAACTCCCAAATCAGGCACATACGGAAACTGCAGAAGATGCAGATGAATAAAGTTCTCCCAGGCAACGCCCATGAAGAAAATACAGTGAAGTGTGAATATCTTCCTCTGTTTTCAAAGCAATTTAGTGATACTACTGTGGAGAATGCAGTTATAGGGAATGGCATGAAGCTGAGTCAGGGGAGGTTTACGTTGAATATTAGGAAAAAATTTTTCACCCAGAGGGTAGTTGGACACTGGAATCGCTCCCCTAGGAAGTAGTCATGACACTGAGCTTTACAGAGTTCAAGATGTGTTTGGACAACACTCTCCCCTCCTCTTCTCTCCTTTCCCTTTCTCTCCTTTCTGTCAGACAAACTGATGTTGAGTTTGTTGTGAGGCAACTTGATATTAAAAAGATATAAAATAGTCTCATATTATCCAGACTGTGGGTTATGGCCCTTCTTGAGAGTAAAAAGTTTGTCAGAGAGAACAAGATAAATCAAGGAGGGATGATAAATGGAATGAGAGAAATAAACAGAAAAGTCATGAAAATAATAATTTTTATGCCAGCAGGATTCAGTGTCATGGATGAAATGTAGCCATAGATGAAACATCTGAAAAAATGAAGGAATGTCTCCCTAGAATTCATAGGAGGTGATATCATTCCTAACTTAGAACTTTTGCACTGTAGGTCATTAAGAATTATCACACTTAGCAGTCTTAGTCAGTAGTTAGTAAACAATCCTCAGCTACAATGGAAACACATTGTGGATAAACACATCAATTTGTCTAGATGGCAGCCCCAGCTGAGGTGAACTGTTCATTTGCTTAAGAAGGGAAAACACATGCTGCTAATTGCTTCACTGAAGCAGAGGTGTGTTAGCTACACTCTGAGATGGCTCCTTTCTCCTGGGCTCCTGCCTGCATAACATGCTAACACAGAAGATGAGAGAACTCAGATTCTACTAATCTCTAATACACTTGTTCTACAAATCTTTACTAAATCAAGTGCTGTCTTTTGGAGGGATAGACAAAAAATGATGAGAAGCAGCGATGGCTGATATAGAGCAGGTGGTGAGCTATAATGCAGTGAGCTCATCCTTTATTCTGGTAAAAAGCCCAGCTCAGACTTTCCATCTCCCCATACAGGCTGGTGCTAATTTTAGCACATTTGCATTGTCTTGACTTTCTTCCACCCTTTCCATCTGGGAATGCTGCTATCCTCCTATCTTTTGATGTGTAAACACTGGATGTGCTGCTTGCGATAGCAAGAAGAAAACCAATCCCTCAGGAGGTCCTTTATACTCTTGTAAAACCAGCTTTTCACAGAAGTATCTAGCTCTAAGAAAGCTTCACTCACAAGAAAATGTCCCATGGCATCTTAAGATGGCATGTTGGGAAGAGCTGTTGATTGATATTCTAGGAACCAGAAATATTTTTAATAACTTCGGTCCTTAAATCTCCTATAACAGAAGGCACTTAGGCTATATATTCTCTTATTCCTTCACTATTAAGATACATAGCTCAATATGACCATATAATAAATCCACCCTCTGAAAAAATCGGATCCGTCTTTTAGGGAGTTGTATGATTAAAGTGTTCAATGACTTCTTGTGAAGGTACATTCAGAATAATATAAATTCTTTTCACTGTAAAAAGAAATATGTTATTTCCTACCTTATCCATGTAAGAAGACAAATAGGAATACAAATTCAAAATGAAAAGGAGATAAAAGAAAGAAAGCAAAGAGAAATCCCAGTTATTATTGAACTGTTTATGAAATCTGTGATAAGAGAGCATAAAAAAAGGTCATTCCTTCACAGATATATATCTTTAATGGTGAATGTACTTTTTTGTCCTCATAGGAAAATCTTACGTTCCTTATTTGCATTCACTTAAGAAGGTATTAAGCAATGCTTCTAGAATGTTTATTTAAAATAAAACATAGTTGACTTGCCACATGTTTACTAAGCCAAGAAAAATGTGCCCAGCACATTTGATATCGTAACCTTCATGCTACTCATTAAGGTAAGTTAAGCATAAGGTAAGGTAAGTCTGCACATAAGATCTGGAAATGACCCATAAAACCAAGGTTAATTAGTACGCCCCTGCAGTAGCCCTCCTCCATTAGCACTGCAGCACGTGATGAGCCTTTGTTGGATCACATGGGAAGGTGCATACACAGCTCATGTCACAATTTTGTGTTATGTATGTTGTGCTGTGGAGGAGCACTACAAGAAAAACAACATTTTACTGTGTATGTGTCTATATATATTTTTATATGGCACTTGAGCCACCAATCAGTTCTCTGGTACTGAGATGTTTGAAGGACAGAAAATGTTTCCCTCTATGGGCATCAGCAGTCTCTTGGTGTGCCAAGCTCTCTTACACCACACTGATAAGGTGGTAGGGATGCTGAACCAGGCCCCTTTCCCAAATTGGGAACTGAGAGATTGACTCTAGTGTGGATCACTTCCATCCCTTCTTTTCCTGCAGCTGTTGCTAGTGTTCTGTGGATCAATATGACTCTCTTCATAGGCCTTTCACATCACTTTGCTTCAATCCAGCAGCTAAAAAAGACTTATGCTTACTCAGGAATGAACATCAGGCCACTGTTCCCTTTATGTAAAGACTCCTGCCACGTAACTCCCCTTTAAACGAGTTAAATCTTATTGTTCCTGTTTCACAGATGTAGATACTGTGGCACAGAAGAACAGCACAAATGTGCGTAGGTCATGTGCAAAAGAATGGTAGCAAATCCCACAGAAAAATATCCTGCAATTTTTTTTATAGTCTTCTGTACCTTATTATTTTCATGATCAAAGAGTCCTCACATTTCTAGTCAGTGTCTCCTGGAAGGCATTTTCAGAACTGGAGGGAAAGACATGGGGAAAAAATCTCTTTTTCAGACAAAGGCCTAATAAAGAAGTATCATGAACTCTGAGGTGAAGGAAACTACATTACCCAGTTCTGTTGAAAGCTTGCTAGTTGAGCAATGGGCTAAATGAATACTATTCAAAGGTGAACAGCAGTAGCAGCAAGTGGTTTCAAAAGAAATGGAGGTATATTTGTTCAAGAGAAAATACACAGAAGAAATAAGATAGCAACAAAGGGATGCCAGAAAAAAGCTGGTGAACTATTATCCTAATAAATATTCATGACATGAATCAGACCTAGTCTTTAAGACAGAGAAGTCATAATTTAGAGTAGATAAATGAAAAAAGAACCTTTAACCTGAAAAATAACAAAGACAAAATAAAAAGACCAAAAGAAACCACTAAATGTAACAAACCGATGGTAGGATTCAGGTCTGGATTTAGACACCTGATTTTTGGTGACTACAATGTAGGTATGCCAATGAATCCAGAGACATACTCAACAGATCACATGTAAACGACTCCTTTGGTGTCACTACAGGTCTCTCTGGGTTCTGTTGTCTGTACTGACTAGATCTCAGATGATGATAGTAGGAGCTTATAGGTGTAAAGAGTGTGTAGTCAAGTAGTTTAGGAGATATCTAAATATGGAACTGACTCCTACCCAATCTACCACTTCAGGAAAATGTAGGAACAGTGAAACAAATCCTGCAGTCATAACGTAAATGAACTTCATGAGTCACACACATCTATTTAAAGTCCTAAGGCTGTAATATAGCATTGAAACTGTCTCTAAGGCCCATTTCTTGTTTTATGCATCTGCAATAGCCATTGTTTTTTGGAGAACTTTGCTGTGGTCAGCATGTGCTGATCCCTTGTGACACTTGAACTGAAATCAGGGTATCAACTGCTTACAACCCACAACCGTAGCAAGGCACATTCATAGAGAAGTAGGACATGTCCCTAATGAATAAATAACGACCTTTGCAACAGTTTTTGAGAGAAGTAAATTCACCTGTGCACATGGCCTCAGTCTTGTGAATAAAAACTGGCGACCTTTCCACTGGGACTGATCAAAGAGAACAAAACACCACAACAAGCACAAAACACCAATAAACAATTTGGGATCTGCAGGAGATTGCTCAGAGGAAGTTCAAACTCCCCCAGGTTTCCCTGCAGGTCATGTGAGGGCATCACCCCTGCAGGGTCTGATGTCTGCATAAGCTCTCTGCACCAGCTCCCCTTAGATGGTGTAGATTCTCCTTTGTTCCGCAACATCTTTATTGGGGTTGGCTTTGCCAATGGATGAAGAGCCCCTCTTGACTGACAGGTCAGTTCAGGGTCTGTTCTTCCTCTTCTACAGGCACTGTCAAATGCATGAACCTACAAATACGTTGTAGAAGTAAGTCTTTGGATTGGGAAACAAGTAGCTTATGGCTGTTCTAAGGACACTACTATAATACTGGAGTGAGCTTATTCCAGAAATGTTTAACTTGACAGAGACTCTAGAGAAACTATTCCATATTTTTAATCTTGATTTTTAAGTATAATTTTTCCAGAACCATCAAGATTGTCTTTAATAACATTTACAATTAAAAGCACAGAGTTTTTATTATCTTAAACACTGAATTTAATAGCATGTGAAAAGGGCCATTGAGAGCAGCGGTTTTAGCCTTTCTGTAACACATGAGCTTTTATTACATTTGAGTGAAGTAGATAAAAATGGTATTGTTTTCTATGGAAAAACTGACAATGTTCAGGATAGATGTAATTATTGTAAATGCCACTCAAGAAAACGGGAATTAGCACCTCTCATTATGATGAACAGTTGTAAAGAGAAATTCCTTCATTCTTAGTGCACAATGGACAGTCTATTTGCAGCTGTTCTTTTTTGTTTGTTATCAAGACAGTGGGAATTAATTAAAAATATGGAGGGAACTACAATACATAATACATTCAGACTTGTGGGGTAATGAGGCTGCCTGTTAGTTTTTACTACTTAGTGCTGCAATGTGCGATATGAGCCATATCAACTTTGTTTTATTTTAATTCAGGCAATTACCATTCCAAATCATCCCATCTTTGGCTGCATGTTCCATTTAGGCATCTGCTGTTTTCAAACAGAAACAAGGCCAGATCACACAGGAGGTCCTGGAGTCTCCTTTTGTTTAGCTATTGGCTATGAAACATAGCTGAAGTCTCATCCAAACTGATAACCCAGTGTTTATGAGAGTCATGACCTTTTATAATAAATTATTAACCGAAAACTGTTGCAAAGTTTGTGGTAATGCAAGAAGGAAAAAATGTTTTCCACACAATTCTTGTAGGAAAAACATGTGCCCAATTATTTCCTTCAATACTATTGCCCAGAACAGCATAAGACAACACATGTGGCAGATGCTGAAGGGAAGGACTGCACGATACTGGTGGTCTTTTGTTTTGGTTGGTTGGTGAATTATTTGAAGATTCAAGTAGCTGAAGCTGCTTAGAAAATCTTGGAAGGGTTTGATAACTAACAGTCTATTTCCAGTTGGCTATGTTAGGATATCACAACTTTAGTGCCCCCTGCTTGCCTTGCAACCCCTGAGAAGTAGAAGGCTGATTCCTGGGCTGCCAGTTAGGCTTTTTTATGCCTTCTCTGTACCATTTTGGCTTCATAAATACTTAGCTGATCCTGTAGCATGCTGGGAAGTGGTGGAACAACCCTCCCTGTCATTTTCTTTGGCATGATACCGTTTACTGCTGCTGTGTGTATATTTTAATTTAAAAAAAAAAAAGCATGCCTCTTCAAAATATTCACAAAAACTATTTAAAAAAATAATTTAAAAAGTAACTCAGCTGACTGTGATGCTAATTGTACCCAGTGATTACTCTACGTGGCACAGGTGTGAAGAATCAGCTTATCATAAGGCCACATAAGCAGCACTAATTTACACAGCAGTGGGTGGGAGTGGTGCATGGGGATAAGAGCTGCAAGAGGCAAGCCTGTGTTCCTTGACAGCAGTGGCCAGTTGTTTGCTCTGCTAGGCTACATCATGAAACAACTTCCTGACAGTGCTTTGTTGTTTGAACTGTCTTTTAGCTTAGGCAATAGAAAGTATAAGACTCAGATTAAGTACTCTCCAATTAAGGGTCTGTATTGAGTGCATGCAGTCATTAATAATTTCAGATCCTCTGGATCCTAACACATGATTTTTTACCTCCTGAATGAAAGGCATGTTAGAGTTACATTTCATTGTGAGATCCAACCACCTCACAAAGTCTTGAGTTAAAAAGAGGAGTTACAAAATAATTTGTGTTACCACCCTGTCTTGTAGACATGAACATTTATCATAGAATCATAGAAAGATGTGAGTTGGAAAGGACCCTAAAGATTGTCAAGTTACCACCTCCCTGCCATGGGCAGGAACACCTTCCATTGGACCAGGTTGCTTAGAGCTCCATCCAAGCTGGCCTTGAACACTTCTAGGGATGAGGGAGCCACAACTTCTCTGAGCAACCTATTTCACTGCCTCATCACCCTCACAGTAACGAATTTCTTCCTAGTATCTGATCTCCACTTACTCTCTTTCAGTTTGAAGCCATTCCTCTTGTCCTATCACTCCATGCCCTTGTCAAAATCCCCTCTCCATCTCTCTAGCAGCCCTTTTTGGTACTGGAAGGTGCTATCAGGTCTTCCTGGAGCATTCTCTTCCCCAGGCTGAAAAATCTCAAGTCTCTCAGCCTGTCTTCATAGAAGAGGTGCCCCAACCCTCTGATCATCTTCGTGACTCTCCTCTAGACTTGCTTCAGGTCCATGTCCTACTTATCCTGGGGACTCCTGAGCTTCACACTTAAAAGTCCCACAGTAATCTATTAGACATATCTAATATATGGAAAGGAAAATTTTATAGTTTAGTAATTTGTTTTCTTCCAAATGTCATGATAAGTTTTTTTGCTCTTCTTCATTAAACAATCATAGAGGAGACAAATATCCAGAAGAAAAATATTTAGACGGAAATAAGAAATATATCTCATTCAAAAGCTTTGTATTGTCTTCTGGAGTATTGGCTTCCATAAATTTCAGCTAGTTTATGCAGGAAGGCCGGAGTCATAGCTAAAGAACAGGAGAAAGACACAACTAGTGTGTATTGATTCCATAATGGCATAACCTTAAGCTTTTCCTTGTTTTACTGGAAAATGAGCACAAAACAGCTCCTACAATACAAATTTGTCCCAAAATATCAGAATGGCCCCATGTGACTTCAATGTTTGTTGGCTATGCTTGGGTACACTTTCACTTCTCTTGAACTGCTTTGACTTATTTGTTGTTAAAACTTCATTTAATTCTTCTGCACTGTTTTTAGTTACTATTAATTTATATGCATCTTCCTCCATTTTGTGACTTTTCTTTTTAAAAAATTACTAGACAGCTTCACCAAATTATGAATTTCTTAAGTTATTGCAGCTAATGACATGAACAATGTCAGAAAGAAAGCTCTCATGCCATTTATTGTTGTGCTTTATATGACTAAATCACTGCAGAACAAGATGAAAAAGAACTACAAGGTCATTTATTCTGGTCAAAACAAGGGATACACCTTGTCAGAGACTTAGAAGACTCCAGCACTTAATAGCACAAGCTGGATAAAACTTCATTTCTGTAGGTGGGAGCAATAATCACTTTCTGAAAATCTAATCCCTTTTAACAGTCTTGTAGATACACACTTGAATGCTGATTATATGAAAGACCATCAACCTATCTATGAATGTTAATCCAACTATTTTATCTTACATTAAATTATCTCATAAACGGCATCACTAATTTGACTCTGTTTACCTTGGAATTGCTACGGTTAAACAGTCAGATGATTTCAAACCATTATCTGGATCACAGAGTCTCTCTATTAATTGTGCATTTTGTAAGGACATTAACTTTAGAGTCCTCCTACAGTCCTTTCAGGGCACTAAGGAAAGTTCCTTAGTACCCTAAGAGTTCTGATCCCGAACAAATGAGTGAGTATATTCAGAGCTCAGGACAGGCACTACCTGATGAATTGGGAACTTGGAGTTCTTTATTAAGCAGATATGACAGGGCAGCCCAGCTGATAGAAGTGTCTCATCAGTGTAGGGGGCTGAAACTATTTCAGTCCCCTTACTCATTTCTCCTTTGTCCACTTCCCTGACACATCAGTGAAGGTCACTAGTCCATGGCAGCTGTGATAATGGCTTTTTTTTCTATTAGACACCTCCCTCTGCAGCAAGGGGTTGAGAACACAGGAGGCACAGGCCACCAAAACCCAATCAGTCCCATTCACTATCAATCAGCATGGCATTTGGACAGCCTGATTTAGAGATCAAAGCACCACACAGATTTTCAGAAAGGAGTATTATCCTTAGTGAATTCAAAATCCATCTACAAGGGAGGGGAAACAGAGGTTTCCTTCTCACCAATTTCTTCCAGGGAAAGCTCCCATGGCTGAAGACCTGATACTCAGGGATTACTTTTCCCCTCTATAAATTGCAGTTCAGGGTTTGATTCCCATCCCTCTAGCACTGGCTGTAAATCTCTTTATTCTGTTTCAGTCCATGTGACTACTCCAGAGTTAAAAGGAATGGGAGAGAAGGCAGTGGATGATCTTTATCTTGATTTTACCTTAGATTTGTACATGAAATCAAAATGTGGGAGTTATGCTTTTATGACAAGAAACAAACTTCTTCAGCAAAATGTGAAGGAGCAACATCTAGAATCTGACATCTAAAATGTTTTGGTTTTTACTGCAAATGAGTTAAGTAATGGGTTGTTTTGAGGCAAAAAGATGTAGCAAATGTACATACTGGCACCTACAAATGCATAAGTGCATGTAATCATTGCTTCGTCCCACCAATAAGACAAAAAAGTCTGTTAATGGGCTTAGAAAACAATATGGATATGGATTGTGAAGAACAGCCTAAACTTCGCATATTCATTCACTTGCTGGATTAACCAGTATTTTATACTTTCAGTTTGATCCTCCAAGCGCTGCAGGAGCAAGTCAGGAAAAAAATGTCTATGGGGACCATGGTTCTTTAATGAAAAGCACTAAGGTGAAAGAAAGTCTGGATAACTGTTAAATTTCAGAGGATGTCACATTCAACAGATTCATTCCAATAAAGAAAAAAAAAAAGGCTGAATAAAATGCAATG
The DNA here is from genome assembly GCA_013400415.1 of Scytalopus superciliaris. Classification (NCBI taxonomy): domain Eukaryota; kingdom Metazoa; phylum Chordata; class Aves; order Passeriformes; family Rhinocryptidae; genus Scytalopus; species Scytalopus superciliaris. Next base: position 22,506 of record VXBX01009583.1, on the reverse strand, counting down.
CCTAACCATAGGTTTACACAGATTTTTTCTTAATTGTGAATTTATTGTTTACCCTTTAAAAAGAAAGCCTCAATTATTGTGATCATAGTTTTTAGATATGAATAATTTTGAACTACTTTTACAAAGAAAGATCATGTACTCTCTAAAATTCAGATTTGTTTTTTATTTTTAAGCTAAATCTGAACTTTATCTTCATACCAATTTAGAGGGATTTTACGAATCTTGCCACCAGTATATATACATGCGTACATACCTATATGTAAGACTTCATGGTGTTTAACCCTCTTAAAGTGTCATTTCCAATCCCAGTCCAATCTGCTCTTATTTTAGAGGTTCCACTAAGTACTGATGGTTGATTAAATTTTAGATTTGTAAAAGCTTGATAAACCCTACATAACATGTAAGCTGCTTTAAAAACAACAAAAAAAAAAAAATCGCAAACCAAGCCAGAGTTCATCAATCTGCAGAGAGCTTCTTAAAGCTCTTTAAAAAAATAGAGATTGTTGCAGAGAAATGTGTGAAAATAAAATCCACTGGAAGTAGAGGTAGAAGGAAACAAATGGTCAAACAGAACAGTTTTCTAATGGAAAAAGAGATTAAGACAGGATTACAGTTTTTCCAAAGATAACCATCAGAAGAGACTAAATATGCCAACAGCAGATTGTTCTGAAGACTAAGGGCTGTCTTCTCATTTTACAGCCCTCATACCCATTAGAAAGATAAAATGTGTGCTCAAACATAGAAAACAAAACAAACTCTTTCTCACCTGGAAAATGGTTCTTTCAGATGGTGAGCTGTAATTCTATATGGAAATCAAGCAAAACAATATCCAACTGTTCTAACTTTCAAAATGAGCTTTAATTCGATTTGTGGAATCGCCATTGAGAAAGAAATAGGTGGAATAGGCTGGAAAATAGGTGTTGAGTAAGCCCGTGGCAGGACTTGCAGAGAGAAATTGCTTGCTAGGGTATTCTCTTAGAGGTCCCTTTCATTATACCATTTAATATAGAAAAGTTTTTTCTTCTTGCTCCCCACAGATCTCACCAAACCCATAATTAATACTTGCAGATGCCCATCTTCATCCCACTTTGATGGGAATCATCCCTGGAAGCCAGAGGAACAGGTATGATACCAGCCTGGACCTTCTCACCTGAGTAGTCCTTGCAAGTCTGAAGGCAAGGAGTATTTGTTCCCCACCAGCTTTCTTATTTGCTCCTTCCTCCAGCCTTCAGCTCCATTTCCTCTGCCAGTGTGTTAGATGAGCAGGAATATTTTCATAGGGCTTAAGGAAGCCATTAAGAAGGAGCTTTATTTCTGTATAAGAGGACCTTCTCTTGGTGAAACTTGAGATTATGGCTGCTGAGAAAGGCGTCTGTTTGCTAAAGATTCTGTTGGAGAGGGATTTCAACAATACATCTAAAAATACTAATGCATCATACCTTCTAGCACTAGGTAACTCCACTGAAACTGCAAAAATGTATTGCTGAAATAGAATAATTTTCTCTATTTGGCTTTTCAGGACTTAAAAACTGGAGGATTTCTTTCTTAGCACAGCAGGGGCAGTGCAGCTTTGCTGGTGAGCTCTGCACACCAGGTAGAGTTTTCTTTTCATGAATGATGTATAACTTTCTGCACTGATAACAAGAATGAGCACCTCTCCAGAGGATGAATACAAACATCAAACAGATATGGACTCATCTCAAACAACTGCAAAGCTCCCTCTTTCATAAGATGCACTAAATTTATCAGAAATAATGCAAATTAAAAGTTTCAGAGGCTATATATTGTATTGCTTTGAACATTAGCCCAGACCACAGGTTATTCATATTAGTACAATACAGTTTAACAACTTTGCCTAGCTTGAAAGTAACCTCCCATCCATATCGCTTTATCCAGGCTTCATTAGTCTCATTGGTCTAGAGAGGTCTTGGATCAAGAGTAGAAGTGTAGCCATAACATAGGAGAAGTTTCTTAATTATCAGTAAAATGATTTTTCTATGAATAGCTGTCCTGTAACATTGCAATCTTGTTACAAGATAAGGGGTAAGGGCTGCACTGATTTTCACAGCCTTTTAGCTATAATAATTTTAGCTATTTTAACTTCTGTGATTTTCCCTGTCTAGTCCTTTTAAGGCTCTATTTCCAGCTTCAGTTAGTCAAATATACACTTCCTTGCACAGTAATAATTTTCAGATATGTATGACTTGGCATATGTGTATGTGGTGGAGGAAAAGGCAGTCTCACAGTTATCTGAGAGACAATTTATAATCAAATGGTATTACTTCAGGGTTGAAAATGTTAAAAAAAATTCAAGTAAAGACTGGAGAAAGAGCAGGTTAGGACAACAGACCTATATTCTAAATGTAATCCTTCATAAAGTTATCAACATTCAATATATGTCTGGATTTAATATGTCAATCATTTAAAACATAGGGATTTTGTATTGGATCAGGAGAGATAGAAATGAAAGAGAAATTTAGTGCAGGTTCCTGCTCTTCATTAAGGCAATTTCACAGTATTTTCACAATAAGGGAACTTACATACCCAGTGTCTTTGAAAGGTTTTCAGTGGCTAATTAAGAAAGTGAGTTAGTTTCTATTCTCACTGCCCAGATATGATGAAAGCAGAATTGCCTGCTGTGTCCTTACAAGAAAATCAAGGTAAAAAGAAAGACAATGTCTTTGAAGTGGTTATTAACTAAGCATAGCACTGGTTGTCAACATTTTTGAAACACATAGATATCAAATGAAAATATTGACCCAAAATTTCAAACAGTTAATGGAGTTATGATATTGTTGGCATAAAGTTGACTTATGAAAACTGATAACCTCATGTTTGTTTTTTATTCATAATTGCAATGTGTAGAAAACAAAACTGGAAGACATTTTATAGCTGCTGTGTTTGGTTGGTTGATATAAATACATCTCTTATGCACAAGCAGCTAACCACAGTTCATTAGAAAATATTTAAATTCTTTATTTTATCAATAACTTCTATACGGAGACTGTTTTTACAACACATTCATCTGTGCTACCTTCTGCAGCTTGTTTCTATCTTTTGATTATACAGTTTTCCTGGTGCTCATCCTGGTGCAATGGACTCTCCTTTAACTATGTCAAGCTCTGAAATGTTTTAGATCTTCACCAAAATTCTAATTGTGTAGTGAAAACTGGGAAATAAAGAGACACAGATGTTCTCTCAGTTTCACAGAGTGCTGGAATTTCCAAATGGTGTCACACAGATAATACCACACAGCTAAGTGCATAAACATCATTATCAAGGACTGCTGGAATAATTCTCCTTTGTAGCCACACTACTGTTCACTTTAATCATAGAGCAATTAGAGTTAGAAATTTCATTGCAATTGAAAATGCTAATATGTACTTTATAACAACCCCAGGTGCTTAAAAACAAAGGAATAACAATAAAATAATCAGATCCTTGATGACCTGAAAACATGATTGAAACCCCTTACTTTCTGAAATACTTGTGAAAATTTTATATAAAAGTCTTGTTGAGAGTAAACGGTGATGGGCAAGGAAGTATGAAAAAAAGAAGTAGGAGCTTTATTGTACAGACTTTTAGAAGCATGGACACTGGAAACTGAGTCACTTAAAAACTGGAGATGGGTCTCCCTTGTACCAGCCAGGCACTATATCGTCCTCTCCATTATCCAGGTCTGCACTTCATCCTTTTCCTTCCCATGTAGGTGAATGAATTGAAATCAGCATAAAAACTGAACTTGCACCTAAGGATATTTTCTGTGGGCAACGAGGCAATGGAGCCAATTCAGATTTACAGACACCATAAGCCCAGACATTGCTGATCAGCCAAATGCCTTTGACTGTCAAACTGGAAAACTTCACAGCAATAATGAAATAGAGCAAGGAGTTCTTGACCCCTGAAAATCACATAAAAGGGAGAGACTGCCAGAAAAGAATGAAATCTGGAAAACACACTATCACATCTAACTGTCCAAATTTCAGCTCAGAGTAGTATGAAGAACAACCAAATTTTTTCTCACCCCTAGTGGGAGTTTCACCTTCTATTTTCACTGCCCTTTAGGAAATGATGGCAAGTGAATGAATGAATGAATGTTACTCAGCTCATCTATATGGAATATATCTGAAAATACAGAACAATCTTGTTTTTCACCACAAGACAGAAGCTGATACAATAGAAAATTTATATTTGTATTCCAGAAAATCTGAAAATACTCATTAGAGGGTTCTTAAACCCCCCGGAAATTCTTACTTATTAGTGTTACTGATTCCTTGCACAGCTCCACATTTCTGATGGTACCTTGCTTGTCTCTAAAACATAGAGCATAAAGTTTGGCTCACAGTTGGGTGGCTTTCCATGCCTGGGTCTTTTAGACATTTAACAATACTGCATAATGACAGCAGTAGCATTTATAGTTATTAGAATGACAGATGATTAGAGATTATAAATCTAAGGGATATTGAGAAAATGGAAGGGTCATTTTGAGAGGGCAGAAATTTGATTTCTTAGTTTTAATAATGCGCAGTAATGAATAGAAGTCTATCTAAAGCATTTATATAACTTCTATGATTATACAAAATTGGAGCTTTATTCTGCAATTGCTTATGGATGAGCATACCGTTCCTTGCTGTAGTTTTAAGCTCATACTGTTTTTTTCTTACTTTAATTTTACTGGTCTTCTCATTTAAACAACGTAAAGGCAAAACTGGACTTTAAAGGGGCCTATCTAGCAAACAGTCATACTTTATATGATGTGCTATATATATGACATGTCAATACAATCACCCATGGTAATTATCTATTATTTTCACTTTAAGAAGCAGAAGCTCTGTGAGGATGAAAGAAGCCTTGAGACATTTAAATTAAGTCATTCATTACTATAAAAAGTAGCAGTACCACCATCAAAAGCCTTAAAAAACTTGACCCTGCTGTAAGAAACCTTTAGTTTAGATGGTTTATGAGAAGTGAAGGAGAAATAAAATGAAGTAGAACAGAATTGGGAATTCCTGGAATTATTGTCCAAAAGAATTACAGAAATAATATTTATTCTATTTTCTCTGCACATTTTTAGCTCCTCAACCAGATTTTTAGAAATTTCCAGAAGCCACAACCATTGCCCTTTACACTCCTTTACCACCTTTCCCCCCTCTTCATATATTAGACCTATTTTCTAGAAAGTCATAGAATTAATTTAGTCTATTTGATCAGGATTTAATCCTTGTTTTTTAAAATGTGACATGAATTAACGGGTAGTAAGATTTTTACATTCATGTGAACCACAGATTCCATGTATCATGAAATACATGTCTTCAAGATAGAAAAATGCTAGCAGTCACTGAATTACTGCATGTGTACTGATCAAGAGAGCATGAACAAGCTAAAAAGAAGTGGTCACTTAAAAGTTGACCTTGCTAGTCTTCTTAAGGCAGATATGTTTAAAAATTGCTTAAGTGAGATGCCACTGCAAAAACAAAGGTTAAAAATACAAGACTGAAGGGAACATTCCTCAAGACATTCCAATATTTTGTTAATGATGTTGTCCCAAATACAAATGAAAAGCTTAAAAGTTTATTAAATATGTTATCTATATATATATATATGTGTGTGTGTGTGTGCAGAGTAACACAGTTTCAAAGTTTAAAAAGATTAATCAGAAATATTTCAAAATTTCAAATATTTGTACCTAAATTTTGTGTTAGTTTAATATTAAATTGAATTTTAGAAGAGCTCTTTCATTTGGTGTCCTGTTGCCTGTATTTTTCTCCTGTGGGCATTTTCCTTGGCTCAGGTTCATTTTCCCTTATGCATTCCCAGTCATATGACGCCTGTGACACAGTACTTTGTTTGGTTATAGGTCAGTCTCAGCTTCAGTGAGGTAAGTCTCCAGGAAGTTCTGCCTTCAGGGAACATTACAGCCCTGAAGCCTTGCAAGGCACTGGGCCAAGACAAAATGCACAGTTCAACATTGACTGATTAAAAACAAATATTTCAGATCCAACCACTACCTTCCCCTTTCCAAAAAAAAAAAAAAAAAAAATCTTCCCACCCAAATGGAAACAATCTGTCTTCATTTTCCTAATAGAAAATACAGGTTCAGCAAAACTGAATTTCTCAGAAATCTTTGTCTTTGTACAAATTTCATTTCCCATGAGAAGATAAAATAAATCTAATGGAAAATCCTCAGTATAATGTGGAACAAGGAAACAAGGCAATCTTTGTTAGTGTTTTATAAAGTTTTTTACAATGAACTCTAGAAAATTATGGACAAAATAAAGACTACAAAATAATAATTGATGAAAGATTAGACAAAAAGAGAAATGAAAAAAAAACACCCTCAAAGAACCCAGCTAAACCTACAGTTAAAATAAGAATGGTGCATCCTAGATAACATCCTTCTAAGCCTCTTCAGTCAGCAATGGCTGCAGAGATTTTCTGGCAGAGGTACCTGGCATTACTCAGCACAGTCATGCATTAGTACTGAGTCATTACTCAATAATGTCTAGAATAGAGCATCTTCCTAGAACTCTGTATAAGAGTATGACTTTCAAGGGTAAAATTAAATAAACTTGAGAATCAATACATATATTTATGCAACAAGGCAAAATGAATAGCTCAATAAATTTGAAAATAAAATAGCATCATAACATATATATATATATATATATATGTGTGTGTGTGTGTGTGTGTGTGTGTGTGTATGTAGGTTCTATTTTGATCTTAATGCAAGACAGGCAAACAGCAGGCAAACCTTCTGATATTTCAGTGGCAATGTAAAATATGTATAACATGCTACATTTCATTGCTGCTGCCTTGGTACAAAATAATAAGCAGCAAACTTATTTTTATCCAACACCTCTTTTTTTGGGATTGAAAAGATGATGTATCTAAGACCAACCATACCTGTTCAGATCAAAAGTTCACCTAACCTAGCACTTTGCTGCACACAGTGGCCAAAAGTTGATTGTATCTTTTCAGAAAGAGTTTGAGAACAGAGAAGGTATATAGTGATGCAGTGGCCTCCCAGCTCAAAAACTCATCCATGAGCCAGCAGTGATGCTTAGATATTTTCTTTGCCTGGATAGGGTTCACTTCTATGAACTTGCACAGTTTTCACAGACTCACAGAATCACAGAAAGGGTAAGTTGGAAGATACCACAGTGGACTAATACAAGTTTTAGTATCCACAACATTCTGAAACATGAAGTTACCCAGCTTAACTCCTCTTGTGCAAAGAACTATTTTTTTGACACCTGCCAGTTGCTGTTTTGTTTGATGGCCTCTTCTATGGGAAAGGATGCTCTCTATTCATCCTATTTTCCAGTGGAAATCTTTGACGTCATATTAACTCACCAGCAATACACACCATCAAAATAACAGTATAGAACTCACATAACCTGCATAAATCAGGTGGCATCACATTGGAGTCAGCAAGGCTAGAAAAGCCCAGCCTTGTCCAATTATCAATACCACTTAATACAAAAATAGGATTGTTTCTCCAATACCTGTCGCTGGTTCTCTGTCTCTAGTCTCAGTCTGGCCTCTACGCATCTTCTGGTCTCCAGGAAGGCTTGACGTTGTGCTCTGTCTGACAGGTAGCTAATGAAGATTCCTGCAGTGTTCATACACATAAATAACACTGCCTGAGCTGCTATCTGCAATGAACAACAAATAGGATTTGATTAGACAGGAGAAGCAAAAGTATCTGTTTAGAAAAAGAAAGAGAGAGAGAGAGAATGACTGCTCTGTAGGCTGCAAAAGTAGCAGTTAGGTAAGTTTACATAAAAGAATCTCTTGACTCTTAAGTAGAGGCATCAAACTTGCAAAATTCTCTCTGCCTTGAGGATGAGATATGCAGCATTTGGGGGCATTAAACTCTAGTTGAACCACAAATGATTTTTCCAAAAACCGACTCACAGAGCTCTAGCCAGGAATGATTACAAACATAATTAACAATTTGTTTTTTCACTACCTCATCTGCAAGACCAACTTTGAGACTTTTTCCATGGCTCAGATTGGAAAGCAGGCCTTATTAAGGAAAACAAAGAATGTCATTTAGCTAAGATACTAGTTATTGTATTATTATTGACCAAATAAGAAAACTAATTTTCAGCTGATGCCAAAGCACGAATTTCTACAATCTGAATTCTGAACCATTCAATACAGGAAGCTGAAAGGATAACCAAACTCTTGCAAAGCCAGTGCCTGTGTACACAGGCTTTTCCTTTGTTGAAGTCTACATAAGAGTTGAACTCATTTTCCCTGTGGAAGGTGCATCACAGTTTCTTCCTTTTCCATATCAACACAAAAGAGCCAAATGGGTGCCAATCCTTGGACAGTGTAAATTTCAGTGCTTGTTTGTGTTTCATTGAAATCTCCCTGTGCTATGCATATTTGTAATGCAGGGAACATCAACACCATTGAAGTGAAGATTGTTTGGGAAAGTGCACTAGAGACAGGACAGACCTGGAGTTTCAGCACTTTATTCAACATATCATCCTTGTTATTGGTGAGATTTCAAAGTCACCCAGGCTCTGATAGCTATGGTTGATACCGACAGGTTCATAACAGCACTAGAATTACCACACCAAGACTTTGTGTAGTGGGAAACACAGAGTGCTCAGGTAGGAGTACAAGGATAAAACAGTAGATAATGTGTACAAGAGTACAGCAAGCATTCAGTGATGTTTTGTCAAAACAGTCTTGAACGCTCCAGCAATCTGTGGCTGCAGAACATTGTGGGCTAGATATTGCATTTTCTACTATTATCTAATAATCAGTCTTCCTAAAATCCAAGTGTTGTTTTTCCTAATAGAAGACTCCCTAATCTCATCGTGATGCTTTGACTCAGATCTGCAAATCTCACTCCCCACAGTCACGTGGGTTTGAAAGGGAGATCTGATATCAAACCAAATGCATCTGGCAGAAACTTCAGCTTTATATATTCCCATATTTCTGAATCTGGAGTATTGTTCTACTACAGAACAGGGAATTCATTTGCAATTTATATGCCATCATTAAATAATAATGCATATCCTGGCTCCAAATGAAGCTTTGTTTAACCTTTTCCAGTAATAGATGTCTAGGCAAGGCTTGTGAGAAGTAGGGAATGATTAACATGATCCTTGCATCTTCTTGGTTTCCAGGATCCTGTGGTTTACAGCTGGATGTGGTATACTCAGTGCATCTGCACAACTTTTTCTCATGCCTTTCTCATGAGAATTGTACATTTGGCCCCTATGAAACTCGGTAACAAAAATGTTTATAATTTAATTAGGCATTTTATGATAAAAATGTTTCCTTTTGCTTGCTTTAATTCACAGCTTTATAATTTCTTTGAGTGCTGCATCATGCTTACAAACAGTAACTAATCATTTACAATTCATTTGCCTCTCACCATTCCTGAGTTTACTGATTTAAAACATAACCCCTTACTTTTACTTTTTAAAAGGGAGACATATGAGACTCTTCAGTCACTCTGTGTTTATCACTATTCTACCTCTGTGCTTACTGCTGTTACCCTGTTTTACTGGAGACAGGTTGCCCTGGACGAGCCAGCTTCCCCCAGACACTCTCTGCCTTTGCTTCAAAATAAATCAAAGAATGAAGCAGCTCAGTTATGACATAACTCCTTTCTGGTGCAGGCTACTAGGAGGCATCTTATGAGCTGACATGAGATGAAGAGTAATTCAGAATTGCATTGTTCAGCAGGACAGCTGAAATCAACTGTGGGTGGCTGGAGGAGTCAACCTTTCATACCTTTTTGACTGACATTTAACTTTGACATGGACAGATAATCGGTGTTCACACACACTAAGAAAGCAAAAGTAGAGGGTGAAAAAAAAAGAAAATCCCTTCAGAACATTTGAAATGTGCATTTCAACAGTGAAAGCAGTGGCAGGGTTCTCTCCTTTGCTCACAAATTCAATTGCAATTTCCTCATGAGCCCAGTTCAGTCACCCATCTCTGCTAACACTCAGGACTACTGCCACTCACTTCAGCAGATCTCATTAGAGCAAATGCATTAGAATTTGGCCTTCAATTAGATTTCATGAGCACCTAATATGATTTGGACAAAGGGAATAATGGAGAACATGTTACAGGTAAAACAACAGCTTATGCAGAGGCAAAATCTGCTTTTCTTACACATGGTAGTCTGACAGAAACCAATCCAAACAGCAAAGCACTACGGGTTGCAAGGCACAATAATCAGTGGCTCTTGTTAATAAAAGAATAAAAAAGACATATAAGACTTGAGTTCCTCATTGCAACTCCTTTTTTCTAGAGCTTATTAGGGCGAATTCCAAAAGTCTTGGAGGATTTTGTACAAGCCAGAGCAGACTGATTTTAGATGTACAGAGTTTCATATCTTTTTGACTGACCTGAAAATAAGTGCTCACACAGTAGGGCAGCTGAGGCACAACGTGAAAAAAGAAAATATTTTCACACTTAGAAGTCTATTTGTACCTTGCACAGCTATTAAATAAGCAACAATAGTAGACACAGCAAGTGCTCTTAAAAAGTCATGAGTGATATGTTTTGATGTTAAATAGGGCTCTGGGAAGGTCTGCTTCTTGAATATTTAAAAAATGCAAAGGCACCCATCACCATGCTGCCTGGGAATATCTGTGTAACAGGATCATCACTGTCCCTGCTGAACCTGCAGTTGCACATAATCACATAATAGGATGAACAGAGCTAAAGGAAGCTATTTGACAAGATCATTAAGGTAGTTAGAATCACAGAGTCACAGAATCATCAAGGCTGGAAGAGACCTTCAACAATCGGACCCCCATAATCACCCCTAAACCATAACCTGAAGTGCCACATCCAGATGCCTCTTGGACACTGCCAGAACTACTGACTCCACCACCCCCATGGCCAACTTATTCCAATGCCTAACCACTCTCTCAGGGAAATTTTTTTTCCTAATATCTAATCTGAACTTCCCCTGGTGCAAGTTAAGGCTATTTCCTCTTGTCCTTTCACTTGAGACATGGCAGAGGAGACTGACCTCCAACCTCTCTACAACTTCCTCCCAGGTAGTTGTAGAAAACAATGAGGACCCCCTGAGCCTCCTCTTCTCCAGACTAAACAACCTTAGTTCCCACAGCCCACATAGGATGTTTTCTAGACCCTTCACCAGCTTCATTGCCTTCCTTTGGACACACTCCAGCACCTCAATATCCTTTATGAAGCAGACCATTTAAATTCTTGCTCCAAAACTCTGCTCTTAATTTCTCATAGAAGGTGATTAAGAACTTAGTTCAAAGAGAAATCACTTGTCAAATAAATTTGCATTCATAAGGTGTTCTCCATACAGGTACTTCAAAGCCCTTTGCAAAATCAGTATGAACATGAGCCAAAACCAAAGGTTATGACAGGAGAGGACACAAGTCAGACAAGCAAACTTAATTTAAATTTGACAATACACATTGATTCAAATAATTTCATGTTTATCTGTCACTCATTGTATAAAAAGGGCTTTGCCAGGCACCTGAAACCAAGATTACATTTTCAGTTGATTTGGGAACCACCAGATTTCAAAGAAACAATTAAAAGGTACTGAATAGAGCTTGTCAGGAAGAAGCTATAATCAAAGTAGGTACAATATAGTATTGCAAGAGAACAGGAAAAGGAAAATTAATTAAAAAGATGGTAAGGTAGCTCCCAAATCTGTTGTGAAGTGGTAGAGAGTCAGCCAGCGACAGCTTTTCAAGACAGAATTGAATGTTCAGGAAACACGAAGTTCAGAAGAATACAGGTGAGTTACAGGGCTAGACATAACCACAAATTGTAGGTATTCCTGTTATTCAGAACACCTAATTGAGTTGGCCTTCATTTGGAGTTTACACAGAATCCTGTGAGTTTATGAATGACTCGGAAAAAGTTAAAGAAGGGTTTGCAAATGTCAGAAGTTTCAAAATTTCAAAAATCATAACTGATCTGTAGTTTAGTTTTACCATGAGTTTTTGTTTTGAATGTGCAATTGTCCATCAGGGAATATACAGCCAGAAGGCCAGTCGTTAATAGACATTTACAGAGTGTATAGTGATTGACTGAGTTCAGCACTTTCAAAAAGAGTCCATAACCTAAGGAAAAGTGAATATTATGAACATTCAACAAATCCAACAGATTGGAAATATGTTGATTGGTAGCTGGCCCTAAAAGACAGTAATTGTCACAGGCAACCTTCATAATGTAGTTGGGCCAACAGTAGCATTCATCCACATGGAAAGCACAGTGGAAACAGAGGAAAGAAGGTTGATAAAGTTTAGAAACAATTCTGAAATCCAAAAGGACACTGAACTTGTGTGTTACTACCTCAAGCTCTCCAGTGCAGAAAGACAGACACCCTAGTGTGCTCTGCAGAAATAAATCTATTATTAACCTCTTCATCAGGTAATTTTGTTCAGCTGCATAGAAACAGAGCAGTGTTGGGTCTGATGTCACCAAAACAAACATGAGAAGTAAAGAAATTATTTTCAATGTTTTCTCTAGCTGGACATTTTTAGGGTCTATCAGTTCTAAAGAGCAGGAATTTCAGTAATTCCTGAAATGAGCCTTTGGGAAATTATTTAATTCTTTTCTTATTTTGCTTTATAATTTTGTACTGGCTTCAAAACAGATTAGAGTAGTTCTTGCTAGTTTTGGAAAAAACTGGGAAAGTAAGAGCTGTTGTACTTCTTAAAGATTGTTTTCAACATGTGCCACATAAAACAACTGGTTGCTATGGTAATTATTATTGGATAATTAGGATAGGAGAAGCATTTTAATTCATCATTAGTTGTTAAACTACAAATAGAAGCTCACCACAAAGTTGTTTTTTTATAATTAAAATGTCTCAGAAAACCCATTGCCCTCTCTCCCTTCTCCATTACCATCTTGCTTGTGTTTAATCAAGGGAAAATATCACACATATAAGAACTGATCAACAGGAATGAACTGAGAGTTGCATTAAAAGACCAAAATGCTCTACTTTGTCTAGAACAGGAACATCTGGCAGCACAGACTTTACCACTCTCTCACTGCTGGGTTGCAGCAAACCTCTATCTCCTGCTGAGAGGATGGTTTTATGAATCAAAGTTCTTGGCAGAGAAACTAATAAGTACCTGTTTCTCTGTACTGCCTTTTGCCCACCTTGATCCCTCAGTATAGCTTCCCCTTTGTCATGCCAGTTCAATTATTTGTGGGACCATACTGTGAATTGTATCAGGGAATTTCGCCAACTTAAAAAACAAACATTTGGTATTGGCAGTGATTTTCATATCTAGAGCAGTCACCTGATTAAGTTCACAGCACAGCCTCCACAGGAAGAGGAAGCACGTGAACATTCATAGCTGGCACTGCTGCCAACTCATTAAACTGAAATAATTTCTGCCTTATTGTTAAATCACCTTGTAAAGTGTGTTTCTATGCCCCAGGTTCACTCCTTCTGACTTCTGGGTCTAACTGCTAAATGACAATGGCCATGGTAAGAGGGTTTTTTTGTTTTGTTTTGTTTTAGTTTTTTGGTGCTTCTTCATCAACTTTTATTGGAAACCAATCTGGCCCACGAAGGTGCCCAAACTGATGTCATGACTTTCCAGAAAGCTCATGTGTCCCTGATCCTTTGTATTTTCCAATGCATAAGTACAACAGCTGTTTAACTCCTACTCACAGCTGGAGTGAGTGCTACTCTTTTATCTGATCTACATGTACATACTTTACTGAAAGACAGAAATACACCATACCCCTGAGAAGACAGGGATAGAGAATAGCATAATGTTTTTTCATTGCAAACAGTCAAGCACAGAATATGATGGTTAAGAGCAGTGCTCTACCCCACCCACCCTTGATTTGCTAAATGTGAAAGAAGCCATTTGTGCCAGTATCACCATCTGATTTTGTGTTTAGAACTGAGTTTTGTGGTTCAGCTGTGCACAGCTCCCATGGGAACACTGGCTGATTCTTCAAAAACTCAAATCTTATTTATGCTTCTAGGAGAGCTGAGATTTTCTAAGAAGCCTGACCTTGCTGCTTTCAGAGAAGACTTCACTATGTACTTAGGGACACAGTCTGGCCTTTAAGGTGCATGAAACCTACAGCCTGCAAGCCAGGTTGACCCAATCAAAACACAGGGTGTACCACAAGAAATTATTAAATTACTTTCAATGAGAGCAACTGGTTTCAGACACAGTTTTTTCCATCCTATAGGAGAATATCCTAACATGTCTATTACTCCCGTGCTGCTAATTATTTAGAAAACCATTTAGAAACCATTTTCCCTCTGAACAATTACATGTTTACATAAAATCAATTGTTCTGGTACAAGACAGAATTTGAAAATATGTATCTTTAATATTTAGAAGAGTCCAAATTGCTATTAGAAAAAGAGCTGTTTTCTTCTTGTTCTTCTCATTCAATCAATTAGAAATGTAGAAAATTGTATGTCTGATTAAGTTGCTTATAGGTAGCACAAACCATAAAAATTTGGTAAGTCAGGTACCAACCATGGCACGAATTTTGCAACATGGTGTGGTACAAGAGACCGTTCAAGAAAATTATATCATATCAGACATATAAGGCTGACACAACTGGAGTGATGCACAGTAGCAGCCAAGCAAATACATAACTCTGCTAGTACCATCAAGCAGCCCCAAATTTTCAGCCCATCTTCCTTTGAATTTGCCTAAAATGTAAAGTTCAGGAATAATTGTAATTAAAACGAAAAAAAAAAAAATCTATTCTGGTACTTTGGATAACCTTTTTCTTTTTTTTGGTGCTTTTCTTTAATGTTAAAGTGACTAGAAAAATGGGAACAATGTCAGTGTCAGGATCATAGCCCATGCATACAGAGCAATGAATAGGGATGGTTAAATGATCTTCACTTTTTAATAACTGTTTTCCATGGCTACAGGGTAATTTGCTGAACTCTTTGACCCTCATCTAGGAACTGATCCTGAGCTACTCAATGAAATCTGGTGATCACATCTCCTGTTCACTGAGCAGCACAGCATTCTTTTGTCATCATTTTACACACAGGATGCTATTACCTGCAGATACTACCTGAAATGTTGCTAGTTAGAAAGAACAATCGTATCCTTTTGACATGAATAACCCTCTCCATTCAGTGTTTTCTGTGTGTTAGGTACCTTTTTCCTCTACTCTGAGACAGCTGTATTGTAGTGTAATTACAAGGAGAAATCTAAAGCCAAATTTTCCAGATGTCATAATTTTATTGTCCAAAAACATCACCTCATTTGTCGTGTTTATAGGTAAACATAAAAGGCTCAGACAAGCATCTGTTTTCCTCTCTAAATATATGTAGCCTTGCAACTATAGCACATGTTCTACAGAAATACTTTAAATTACCTGTGTTAAATTACCTGTGCTGTCTAACTAGGAGCAGATCCTGTAACAGCACACAAAAAACAGCAAAAAAGAAGGCATAGCACAAATGCCTGCACAAGAAAGAACACACTGGGAGCAGCCTGTGGCAATCAGAGAAAGCTAGGAAATGAAGTCATAGTGTTTCTCGGCTTGCTGCTCAGAAGTGAGTGTAAAGCAGCTGTGGATTTTCCCATTCTGAACTTCCGTATTTCAGACTCATAAAGCTCGGTCTGACTCTTTAAATTTTCCCTTTGCTTTTGCCAAAGATACTAAACTGGGAGCAAGCGTTGACTCCCTTGAAGGCAGAGAAGCCTTGCAGAGAGAACGGACAAATTACAGGACTGGACAATCATCAACTGTATCAAGTTCAACAAAGACAAGTGCTGGATTCTGCACCTGGGACAGGAAAGGGACCTGGGAGTCCTGATCAAAGGCAAGCTGATTATGAGTCAGCAGTGCCCTGGCAACCAGGAGGGCCAACCCTGTCCTGGGGCACATCAGGCAAAGCATCATCAGCTGGTCGAGGGAGGGGATTGTCCCGCTCTGCTCTGCACTGCAGCGGCCTCACCTTGAATATTGTGTGACGTTTTGGGTACCACAATATAAGAAAGAGATAAAGTTATTAGAGAGTGTCCAAAGGAGGGTTATGAAGATGGTGAAGGGCTTGAAGTGAAATCCATATGAGGAGTGATTGAGCTCAGTTGAGAAGAATGAGGGGACACCTCACCACGGTTACAGCTTCCTCATGAGGGGAAATGAAGGGGCAGGCACTGATCTCTGGTCTCTGGTGGTCAGTGACAGGACCCAAGGAACGGCATGAAGCTGAGTCAGGGGAGATTTAGGTTAGATATTGGGAAAAGGCTCCTCACCCATAGGGTGGTTGGGCACTGGAACAGACTCCTCAGGGAAGTGGGCACAAAAGTAAACCTGCCAGATTTCAAGAAGTGTTTGGACAGTACTCTCAGACACATGGTGTGATTCTTATTGTGGTGCTGTGCAGGTCCAGGAGTTGGACCTCAATAATCCTTGTGGCTCACTTCCATCTCAGAATAGACTATGGTTCTATGCAGAAGTTGAACTTCCTAACCAGATGCATGTTTACTGTTCAAAAAAAAAAAAAAACAAAACCAAAGCAGTTATGTTCAATATAAACCATATTCCTTTTGAAGCCAGTAGAGAAACAAATTATTTCTAATAAAATTTACAACACCTAAACAAAGATTTATATGAAATTATTCTGAAATGGGGAAGTACACCTGCCACATCCTGGATATTAAGACTCAAAAATAATGTCTGGGTTTTTTTTTAAGCAATACTTACCAAATGCTAATTTTCTGCCCTTGCATTACATGCATGAATATCTGACTTGGAACTAACTATTTCCCCATAGACATATAATTGTATTTAGGGGCTAGAAATTAGACATAATCTCAGTGAAAAAAAATTTCAGCTGACACCTAGTCTGGAAAAGTCTGAGAGCATCACTGAGTTTTAGGATGATCCTGGAAAACCAAAAATAAAATGTCTATAGAGAAAGTTGTTTGGGAAATTTTCCTCAAATTATCACAGTAGTTCTACCTAAGTCAATGCAAGATAGCCAAAGCAGAAGAACTCCTAGTAGTTCCCTTAATAGATTAAACAACTGATTAGGAGCAATGACAGAAAAAGAAATAATAAATCATCATAGCTGTTCTGCAGCACTGGAAAGGGTTTAACTACATTTTAAGGAAAATAGAATTATGTAGTGTGCATTTCTGTTAAGTGGGCTTGTGGTGGTGTTCTGTACAGCTGTTTTATTCCTCTGAATAATGGCCCTTATCTGAAGATGTCAAAATTGAGTGAGCAATAATTATGTTTGCAAAGCTGACAGCTGTTCATCTCCTCTGACATACCTCATTTCTGTTTTCATCTGCTCAAATGTATCCATGTCCCAGAAATTATCTGCAAGACACACTCCATGTCTCTTCCCAATGGAACTGGCAGTTGTCATGATTTGTGTGCTGGTGACCCTGCTTTGGTGCATTCTACAGAGCTCTAACAACAGACTGCACAAGAGAAGTTTTTAATTTTTCTTCCTAGCTATGATAGGCCAGATTGTGTGTGTTTCCTCTGAATTATCAAGCTGTGGCCACAGGAGGAAGAAAGAAGCAAGATTCTGCAAAACATTTTTCCCTTCTGGTATTGCAATAGAATAAATGTAATGATCTTCACAGACTCACAGAATATGCTGAGTTGGAGGAAACCCACAAGGATCATCAAAGTCTAACTCCTTGCCCTGCACAAGACCAGCCCTAAGAGTCACACCATGTGCCCAAGAGTATCATCCAAACACCTCTTGAACTCTGTCAGGCTTGGTGCTGTGACCACTGCCCTGAGGAGCATGTTCAGTGCCCAGCCATCCTGTGTGTGAAGAACCTTTTTCTAATATACAATTCAAACCACCCCTGACACAATTTTGGGCCATTCCCTCGGGTCCTGTCACTGTTCACCACAGAGAAGAGATCAGTGCCTGCCCTTTCCTCTTCCCCTCATGAGGAAGTTGTAACTGCAATGGGGTCTCCCCCTCAGTCCCGTCAGGCTGAACTGACCAAGTGCCCTCAGCCGATCCTCACACAGCTTCCCCTCAAGCCCCTTCACTGCCCTCACTTACTCTTGGACTCTTTATCTAAAGAAATATACAATCTTATGAAAGCTACTCCAGTCCATGTGAGAGTGAGACTAATATCTATGGAAAAGTGAATTGGTTTAACTGAAATAGTACTGAAAATACTGGTAATGAAAAATACATAATGGATATCACAGTGTTCAATGTCCTTTTCCAAACAACCTTTGTCCTTCAAAGCCTGCTTCTACTCTGATGGGAAGTTCCACTGATCAGCCCTGTGTGTTAATCAGTGATACCTGCTGGCAAACAAATCACCCCCTACAGCTGTTCTTTTTTTAAACTATTTAAAAAAAAAAATAATCAAAACAGTGCTGGAAACAAAAGCTCTTTACACTTTATTATCAGCATTGCAGTATTTTTAACAGCAGGCCAATGTCATGGCTAACTTTTCCTGACAATAATAGGCTTAGAATACCCAGATTTGGCTAAAGGTTTGCTGGCCCAGAATTAATATGGAAAATATCTTCTCTCTCCAAATTTCCCATTATGGCTGCTCTGCTTCCATTTGCATTTATTTATTTTTTTTAAAGTTACCTGAAAACTCCAATAAAAGCAATTTATATTCTCTGTGTTTATTTTCCCCTTGTTTCCTTCTTTTGTTGTTGACTATAACGATCTTCTGAAGACCACGAAAAAACAGAACTCGACAATTCCATCTTTAGAGTCCTTTCCTATGAAAACCTTGAAACCCCCCCAAACAATCAACAAAATATCCAAACATCTATCTTCTCAGCTGTCCCTGATGCTAACATTGGGCTCTAAACATAAGACCTGCCTTTACTTTGGAGAAATCCTGGGGAGGATAAACGTAGTAGGTTATAGTCTGATTTTAGTGTACACAGAATTTCGGCCTTCTTTAACCACACTGAGAAACAGTGCTGATATGACTTTGGGAGACCCCAGGAAATGGAGAGCCCATGAAGATATGGATGAACTTGAAAAGAAAATCTTAGGATGGTTGGGGTTTGGGTAATAGGGCCCAGGAGCCTTTATCGTCCAGAGGTGAGCTGACCACAGCTTAGGCACAGCAGAAAACACGAATCACTCAAGGTTAAACAGGAATTTTATTAACATCTAATGTTACTTGATATTTTCTTTAAGTCTGCTTTATCTCAATTTTTTCAAACTATCGGGCGATATCCTGGACATAAAATAGGGAAGGGACATGACAGCAGCAAATGGAAATGTACCAGACAGAAGCCATCAGAGGTTTTAACATTCCAGACCAGTTGGATTAAAACTTTATCTCAGAGAGTTAGGCAAGGACAAACATTTTCCTTTGTGAAACCTGTGGGTGTTGTTTTGCTATTAGTCACAGCGAATGCCTCAGTGTGGTGAGCTAGAAGAAGTCAAACTAACATCAAAAGTACAGAGAGTTGCTGTGGGAAAGAGCTGATTTAGTCCTTTGGCTGGCAGAATACACTCCAGACAAATAATGAAGGATTACGCTTCTCCTGACACTTTGCTAGCAGAGGAGACATAGCCCAGGATTCATTCTGCACCAACACTGGTGTGACCTAGGACTAAATCCTTTGAAGGCAGTGACTTATTCTTGTTTAAAACAAGGATGGGATTAATATCAAACCCTGATATTTACCGTGGGCCAAATTCCCCTTGCCTAACAATACAAGCCATGCCTTTGTTTTCCCTGCTTGTGTAAGCATGAGAAACAGAACCTGGACTGTTCATGGAATATTAAATAAATTACACAAGAGCAAACTGCTGTCTCGCTGATGTTGAATAATGAGTCCTGCTGATACCAGGGAGATCTGCAGGAGACTATTAAATCTTGATGGACATAAACCAACAAGAGAAGTCCTCCAGATGGTTTACATCATGACAGCTGTGTATAGTTCATCAAGGGTTTGATCTAATGCACAGTCATGAGTGATATCCACATTTTTGCAGTTTGAGTTGTGTAAAGGCAGCCACTCTGAAGCAAGTTCAGTCTTAACCTGCTCACACAGAGGCTCATTGTCTTCAAAGGGAAATTTTCTTGGGCAAAAGTGCTTGGTCTTAGTGAGTATTTATCTCATGGATCTAACATTTAAATCAATATAGTTGCAGTCAGGATATGTGAACATTGCTCTCTTAGGAGCACTCAGCAGACCAGTGCTTGAAAAGAAATTGTGTGTGGCCTTGGACATGCTGGCATATGAATACCAAGGCTGAAGATGCCGTGTTTTGTGGCACAAAAACCTTGCCAGAATTTCAGCCAAGAATTAGCTGACAAAGTAGATTTCTTACTGGAATTGCAGGCAGTGGACAAAACATTAATTCTGAGCTTTAAAAAAGAAAGCAAAATACTATGAGTTTTATAAACTGATCTTCCAGTTTGTTAACATTCTTTGAAAGCCAAACAGTTCAATCTATGAATAGGCTCAAGGAGAAAGGTCACAGTTAATGACAGTGAGACACTTCCTAGTGTTTAACACTCAATCCAGAGCCCACTCTGTTTGATGGGGATATGCCTCCTGGCTCTGATGGATTATTAAGCAGTTTCCTCCAACAATCTTGATTTGTTAGGTATCAGAACACAAGTGAAACAAAGCATTTCAGATATCCTAGAGAATCACTCATGTCTCCTTCTTGATAACAGTTTTAGTATTTTTTCACATACAAGGATGAAATCAGTTCTTACAGTGTAAGTTCTGCCACTCAGCCAGTCAGCATTGGTCGGATACACCCTTTCCAAGGTACATACAAATGTTTTAAACTGAAAAAAAAGTTAGATTTTCTGTTCTTAAAGTAAAATAAGATCCCAGGTAAACCCCACTGTTCAAGATTTTTTCTCTTCATTTAGATAATGTAGTGCTGAAAGCAATTAAAACCATGTCTGTGGACAGCACTATGAACACACTAGTTGTTGATATTAAGCTGACATTTGATGGTCGGCATAGTACAGTAACTATGTGTGTAACCTATATTAAATTCTGGGTAAAACCAAGAACAAGATCAAATGGCTTCAAATGTTGTCATTCTCATGAATATCCACATCCATTTGTTATAGTCAGCACACTTAATCACTATGTAAGCATAAACTTAACATAGTTTTGCAAGAAACATACAATGTATCAGTATAATTAATAACCTTTTTCTTCATTTTGGCCTTCTTTCTTACCTTCTGACATGTTCCTATGTAGTATTTACACAAAGAGTTTATAAAAAAAAGAGAAAGTCTCTAAACCATGCCAAATATTATTTTTAAGGAGAAAAATATTACTAAAAGAAGTAGAACAGGGGAACTAAATACCTCACAAGATGATATTAGAAAAATATAAATACTGGGGGGAAATGTCTAAAAGCAAGCACCACAATTCAATAAAAACTCTTCCTGGGTCACAAGACATCACTGATCTGCAGGACTTGCAATTGAGAGAGGTGGTAGTTCAGAAGCCAGTCCAGTCCAGGCTTGCAGGAACACAGCTGTATCACTGGATTTGGATGGGATGATCCAGAAATTCAAGGCAAAGAGTGATCCTAATCCAAAAACTGTTAATACGGACATCTTCAAAATTACTATAGTGATAAAAAAAAACCCAGGATGGTCTACCTCTACCTACCACCTGACTTTCACTAAGAACAATAGTACTTGTATTTTGTCCGTATGTTTTATACCATCCTCTACTTTGAACACCATGAATTTGCAAAGTATACTCGTCATTCAGATACTCTTGTACCTGGCAAGAGTAGAAATGGTTGTCTAAAAATATTTCATTAAAGTTGTCTGTACAGTTGCCCTAAATGGCTGCTACTGATTTTGTAGTCTGTAAATGAAAGCATTTTGCTGAAAGACTGAATTGCCCTTCACAACACGAAAAACTTGATTAAAATATCCTGGCAAAGTCAGAGTTTACTACCTTGAAAAAGGACATTAGAATCAGGTTCCCTGAACTACAATTGGGCTCTGCTAAGGCCTTTTTCTTTATTGAAGAAGGAAGGAAATATTTTGCGCCTGTTCTAAAATAAAAGTCCAATCCCCTGCTTTCCATCAGAGTGGAATTCTCAGCCCTAGGGAAGCTGCTTTGCTACTCTAGTAACAGAAAGCACCCATTGGACCCACTGTGGGTGTCACACATAGAGAAACTTTGCAAGAGACTAGTTATTCCATGAGCCTTTCCAGTGCGTAGGGTGGATACAGATGTAAAGTTAGAACCAGGACTCTTCCACCTCTCAGTGGTGCTCCAGCTACTAGGAAAGCATGAACAAATCTCTATTTATGCATTCCTGTACTGTTTGCATTATTTTCATGTGCACCATATCTCTAAGAATAGTTCTAAAGTCAGGTTGCAGTCACAAAGATTTCAGAGACACATCTTTTAATGTACACAGGTACTAACATATTTGCTAAGAGCAGGAACAACCAGGAAAATTCTTATTATTTGTAATTAAGTGGCATATGTACTACAAATTTATATAATGAACAAAACCTACAGTAACAATATTTCCCTGAATATATATATATATAT
>VXBX01009582.1:1426506-1451092 GCA_013400415.1 Scytalopus superciliaris | reverse complement strand
TTTCCCCCCCCTTGCTTTGCGCTGAAAACTTTGTTGCCTTGAAGTTACTTTCAGGAGAAATAAAAAAAAAAAAGCCCAGGCTATGCCACAGCATTGTGCTAAGAAAAAATATTACCCAATCTTTCTTCAGAAATATTTTGATGCTCCCCCTGATATTCCTACAAGAACCTGTCTCCTGTCACATTCTGTGATCTTCCCAAGCAGAAAACACCAAACAAGAAGTTCTTCTATGAAAGCCACTTTATTAAGCTTGCTGAAAATACAAGACTTATGTAAACAGAGTAAAATGGTTGGTCACTTTCCTGTAGAGTTGTTACTCTAAATAGACACACATCAGGGGGAAGAGAAACAATTTATGTTCAAAATGTACTGTGCCATGAGAGGGAAAGCTAGTTCTACGGGTTTAGCTCTCACTAATTTCATGTGTTCTTCTCCAGAAGTGCAGTGCATTCTTAGCTTTCCATTCTGTCATCCATGACCATCTGCTTGTGAATGGGTCTTGTCTTTTAACAAGAATTGCTGTTGTGACCAAAAGGTTTCGCATGACTTCACTATGTAACTGCATCTCTGTTCCTATTCCTATTATTTCTCTTGAATACATCACCTTACCCCATTGTTTACTTCTTCCTTCCCTCACCTCTATGCCTTTCTCTTCAGACAAGATTAAACATTTGAATTAGTGTGTCAACTATTTCTCAAGTGATTTCTTTCTTTTTTGTCTCATGCCTCATGAACATTAATCTTAGTATTCTCTTCCACCTAAATTTTGGTTCAAATCAAGTGTTTAAAATCTTTAGAGCCAGGAACCTATCTTTGTGAAAGCTCAATAAATAAATTTTCCTTCTGTTGCACTTTAAATGAAAATGTAAAGTTTATGGGTTGGTGTTGTTAGTGTGGATATGTTATTCTACTTTAAAAGCCTTTTACTATCAAGAATTAAAAAGGTAGGAAAATCGGTGTCTGAATCAAATTTCAAACACCGTAAAATTTCCAGGCCTAAAGGTTGTAGCCTGACTACATTTCTAGTGGTAAAAATGCCTTTGTTTAAATCTCTTCCCTAAAAAAAATAATATTTCAAGTTTTATAACCCTCTTTCCTATAATTTCATGCCTTTTGTCTACACTGACTCTTGAAATCTCCTTTCTCCATCTCACCTGATTAGACCTACCCATTTCTTCCATTAGCTCACTGCACTTTTTCTGCTCTAGAAGTAAGGGTATTTTTGAAGTTAAACACTTCAGAGAAAAAAAAAAAAAAAAGATTTCTTTAAACACACTCACCTTTATACGCTGTTTAGTCCTGTAAGTCAGTATTACCATAGTAGCAGTGGTATCACTCTACCGGATCAGGCATGTGATACATGGTGACCTCTGCTTCTGCTTAGGCAGTTTGGTAGATGATAAACTAAGATGCATTTATGAATTAAGGGCAAAGTGACGTTTTTGCTGAAATAAAATATCAAAGGTTGCATGCTTCAGCTTCCAAATGTTAATTTTGATGAGAACTGGTCTAAACAGAGATTCAATCTTGTTAATGCTGAACATAAGTGGCTCTGAGAAGCCTTAACTACCCAAGTCTGACTAGATCTCTGTAAGCTGTTTGTGAGTGTATTTTAAACATAGTGGGGGGAAGTTGGAGCAGCCATGGTGCTTAGATTGTTTCTGAATTATGGGAGCTGAATTTCTGTATACTAAGTATGCGTGAAGTAGATGAAAGAATGAAAAACACATTGGCAGTAACACTCTCTTCTTTTTGGTCGTGGTATAAAGACAGGTCCTTTTTGCTTGTGCTCACTGTGCACTGGGAATTCTTAATTCCTGTTTAAAACAGTTCAAGAAAAGTTATAGTTAGGTACTTACACAGTTTCCTTTCCTTTTTAAATTTTATTTACTGCAAATATTTTCCATGTACAAACCAAATCCTGCAAAACATTTTCTGAAGGCTGGGACTCTTTCTCAAGGTTCCAAGAATAGTATCTTTTTCCTTTCTGAAAAATTTATTGTCATTTTTTCTATTTCCCTGTCTTGACACCCTGTACTCTACAAACTGTGAAATTCCTTGGTAGGAACTCTAGTGGCTATAAAATATTCAGGTCAGCTGTAGACTTTTTCTAAGAAAACCTGATGTTGCATGAGGTGAGGGCTCAGGAATAAAGAGAATGTGTTTTCTGTTAATGCCTGATACATTTGCAGGTACACCATACTGAACTAAAGTCAGTTTAAGGCTGACCATAGATGTACACAATATGGAACTGAAGAAAACAGTGGTTTGCCTCTCTGCAAGGCATCCTGCCTGACTTGCTTATCCTCACTGCTCTGCCATTCTCTTTTCCTTTTCTGGTAGTTAGGAACCAGGTTGTGCCATTTAATTTATTCCTACATTTTTCACCTTGCCTTTACTTCAGTGCTGGATGCTTTAAAAGCTCTTTAAAAAGGAATAAATATTAATAATGAAAAAAAAAAAAGAAAAGGCATAAGGAGCAGCATCAGGCTCAGAACCAGTTTTACCTTCCCAGGTGCGGCTCACCTGGCTGCTTTCCAAAGCCTGTGATTCAGTAATTGCTTCAGAAGGACTCATTGCATAAATGTGACTATAAATGGAAAATGCACCCCTTCTAGCCATAATTAATTTTTATGACATTTTGCATAACAGAGAGTCTTAAAATGCTTTCTGTTGTTGTAATCTCACAAATGAAAAACCTGAGTCATTGGAAGGTTAAATCTGTCATTAGACCCATCAGACAGAGGGCCTAGACATAATTTTTTAACTTCCAGTCCAGTCCTTTGATCACAGGATTTCTTCAGTGCTTTCAAGCATGTCATTTCTGTTGATTATCCTGCATGTACTGTTTGTGTCAAGATGAATCACATCTCTCTATACACAGTGTAAAACTGTAACTCAAATCTTTTATTTATTTATTTATTTATCGTAATGATTTTCAAAGTGCATGGTGGCCTAGCATTTGTATTGATTTGCCAGCAACAACCCTCAACCCACAAAGCTGATCATTCTGTCATGTTTGTTGTACTCTGTAAACAGATTTTATTTTAATCTTGGTGAAGACAAGCTTGCAATAGTTTATTTTATAGGAATCTTGACAGCTTAGAAATATTTCTAAGATGAACACTGCTTGGTTTGTTGTCAAAATGGTAAAAAACTCTTCCCTTGTGCAAGCTGCTTGACACAATAATAGGTTATAGGTCTTTCAAGTGTATTTTGGAAACTATATACAACAGCAGAACACAAGCCTCGATGCTCACTGCAGTTTTATGGCTTAATTTAGGCTACCAATTAGTGACACTCATTTAACACATTCCACGTGATAACCCAGTTCCTGACTAGCTAATTCCTTTTTCCAACATGGGACTGGTGCAGTGCATAATGTAGTGTAGTAACAGATGTGATTACATGGGAAATAGATAAGTCATTTCCAGCTCTTTCAGCTTTCCAGGGTTTCATCTGGAGACCTCAGGAGTGTCTAGTGGAAGGCTGGGCGTTTGTGCTAATAGGATTGGTCACCTCCCAGGCCTCTTCAGATGAATGCACAGCAGCCTTCCCTCTGTGCTGTCCCTGGCTCTGAGTCCACGAACTGGAGGCTGAACTGCCGTGAGTAGTTACCCAGTTACACATCCCGCAGGAAATCTAAGCAAACTAAGCAAAACCCTTAAACAGGCCTGTTAATTAATCTCAGCACCAGGAACAGACAAAACCGGATAAAACCTGCTTGAGTCAGTAGGACCGAATACATGCTTACGTTTAAGCAGGTGCTAAATCAAAATGAACAGCTTAGCAAGGAATTCTGCAACTTCTCCACACTGTACATTTATTGAGGGCCATTTATAAAACACTAGGTATAAAGAAAAAAAATTCTTAAATCTTCATACTAATTACACTACAGGTTAAAAAAGCAGTACAAAATCATAATTAGGGCCAGTGCCTGTGTTCATTTTAATATACATATCTGTATTTTAAAATACGAAGAGTAATTACAAGTTGGCTGAACCTTGACTGAACTTGAACTGTACATGTGTCCAATAATTTACCATATCCTAGTATTTTTCTCAAGGGCAACAAGTACACATATTGTGTAAGTATCCAAAAAAGAGTCTACTTCAGCAGATTTAGTATCCCTTGCACACAAGAATAAATTCACCTGCAGCAATGTAGGAGGAGGAGTGAATGGCTTTTGTATCTTCTAGAAATTCACACTTTTCTAACATTTTATTGACTAATCAAACATCCTCCTGTGAAGAAAAGTTACAAACATCAGCAATTCAAAACACAGTCTGTGAACAAAGACAGTATCAAACATGAATTTAAATGTCATGCAATCTTGTAGAAGCAGCACAGAAAGCTTTTTCCTATTTTTAAAGTACTATCAGAATGTCATTCTGGTATTCTCTTGTGAAAACTCTAATCAATTTTACAGCATAAAAGGGTGCTGAACTAAATTAAAACAATTAAAAAATGTGTACAGAATTATCTTGAGAGACTGAGAGTACGGTTATCACATATAAATGACTGCCACTTCACATTCAAACTGAATCACTAATAAAGAAGACAGAAATCTGGTGGACTGAGAACAAGCTGAATGTCAGTGCTCAAGGGGTTGTGAGCAGTGGTGCAGAGTCTAATTGGAGGCGTGTAGCTACTGGTGTCCACAGGGGTCAGTCCTGGGGCCAGTCTTGTTCAACTTATCCATCAGCAACTTGGATGAAGGGTCAGAGTGTACCCTCAGCATGTTCACTCATGGTACAAAGCTGGGAGGAGTTGCTGCCTCACCAGAAGGCTGTGCCACCCTTCAGTGAGATCTGGACAGGCCGGAGAGTTGGGCACAGAGGAATCCAACAGAGTTCAACGAAGGCAAGTGCAGGGTCCTGCCCCTGGGGATGAATAACCCCCGGTGCCACCATAGGCTGGGGTCTGACCTGCTGGAAAGCAGCTCTGTGGGGAAGAATTTGGAAGTCCTGGTGCACAACAACCTCCCCACCAGTTGTCCACCAGCAGTGTCCTTGTGTTCCAAAAGGCCAATGGGATCCTGCAGTGCATTAGAGGAGCATTGCCAGCAGGTAAAGGCAGGTTTTTTTCCTCCCCCTCTACTCACCCCTGGTGAGGCTGCACCTGGAGTGCTGTGTCCAGTTCTGGGCTCCCCAGATCAAAATAGGCAAGAAACTGCTTTGAGACAGCCCAGTGGAGGGAGGGCTATGGAGGTTGAGAGAGCTGGGTCTGTTTAACCTGGAGATGTCAAGAGGAGATCTTATCAATGCCCTTTTATCAAGGGCAGGTGTCAAGAGGATGGGGCCAGATACTTATCAGTGGTGCTCTGATACAGGACAAGGGGTAATGGGCACAAAGTGAACATAGAATATCCATCTGACTATGAAGGAAAACTTCTTTACTTTAAAGGTGACAGAGCACTGGAACAGGCTGCCCAGAGAGGCTGTGAAGTCTCCTTCTCTGGAGATACTCAGAACTTACCTGAACTTGACCCTGTGCAACCTGCTCCAAGTGCCCCTGCTTGAGCAGAGGAGTTGGACTCTAGGATCTCCAGAGGCACCTTCCAACCCCAACCATTCCATGATTCTGTGAAAGGCAGCAAAAGAGGGAAATGAGAGATAGAAGGGGAAAGAAAGAGCATGAAAATGTTGCAATCCTGTGTCAATGACAGAAGAAACTACTCAACTGGCTTAAGTGTCTTCCTCACAGAAACATTATTTATTCCCTGCAACTTTCTTGGTAGCTTCAGTAAGTCAAGAACTGGAAAAAAAACCCCAGAAATCATGCAGAAGTTTTGCTGAATTCTTGTGCTTATGTCCAGTTCCTTCACATTAAGTTGACAGATAACCAGGAGGACGCTGGGACATCCACTACAACGTTTCATAAGCATTTGAGCCCGTGTGATGAGGCTTATGTTCCAGTAGACTCCAAGCTGGATGGTGTTTTGGTGCCCTCGTATGCATCTTTTCTCTAAGCCTTTCTTCCAGCCTTGTTTATAGCCTGAATTAAGGCTTATGTGCCTTTGTGTCTGCCCTCCCTTAATAACTTGAGAAGGAGCAACTTTAGAATTTCACTGGGATTTTAAATCTCAAAGATAGTTTTAAATCCTGGAACTGCAAATTACTAAACAGGTGAAAAGAATCACTGTTATTTCTCACTGAAAGAAAGGATAAGCTAAGCTTTTGTCCATTGTCTTACTGTCAATGAAGTAACTTGTTTGGGGTTTGCCTCTATATTTGCCACTTTTTCTCAGCTAGGTAGAAGGCAAAGGTCCTTTCACTTTTGAAGGGTGTGTGATCCCAATTTCATTGGATTAAAAATGACTAGCATAACCCAGTTTAGTTAGCATGTGTTCAGACTATGCCTCTTTTTCCTTTGTTTTGCTCCTCGTGCCTTGTTTCTCATGTAGTGTTCTCCTGCTTTGGTCCTTTCCTGCTGGTGGAGTGGTAGCTCCCTAATGAAGGAGTCACATTGCATCCAGGGAACGAGCAACAGCACCACAAATTAGTCCATAACTCTGCAGTCATTTTCCTTTTCTGGAGCCCTTTTGTTTGTTCTATAATAGACACACTTATTTTAGCTTGGGTTTTCACTGCCTCTCAGGATTTGTAGGGTTTTTTTTTTGTTTGTTTTTAGCCAATTCCTGTTTCCCCGTGGTCCTCTCCTTCTTTTGTTGTATCCCAGCATGGTTAAAATCAGTTACATCAGAGGAGCAGACCTTTGAGCGGCCTGATCAGCTTCCACTGCCGTCACCAGGATAACCACGACCCTTTACTTCACTAGGAGCCAAATGAAGTGAAACAGTCTGTGTAGGTCTGTACAGTCACATGAACTTGGATTAAAGTTCAGAGCAGTGCACTGCTCCCTCACTGCCAACCCCCCCCATCCCATGCCAGCACAAATCCCACCCACCTCTTGGGGCGCAGCACCCTGCAGTGCTCTGGGAATTTGAGGGTATGGGGGCTCCCCCTGGGGTGGAGGGCAGGTTTCATCCCACCACTGCTGCCAAGGAGCAGGGCAGGTAGGGCTCAAAATCCTGAGGAGGCCATTGAAGCCCATGAGCACCCCCAAAGTCTGGCAGCAACTCACTGGTTCCACCCTGGAGCAAAACATCCCACTCACAAGGGGTCAGGGGAGTAGCAAATCTGACTTCCAGAGGGGTAGACTCACATTGCTGTTCTGAGCCTACAAGCTGTAGGTCATCATCTCAAGCTGCTTTTGAAAGACTATTATTTTTTTTCAGGATTGTTTATTTCATTATTTATTCTACAGCTTTTATTTACTCCCGAGGTGCTGAGTCTCAGGGGCCTTGCCAAAGAACTACCATGGGCATAACAGAAGAACAGCTCAGAACAGCCTGATATTTAATCATAGGCTGTAAATATCTTTTACAGACTTCTCTGTTTGCAATTTGCAACTGTTGCTAAGCATAGAAAATTACTGAATTAGTCAGCTTCATTTGGATTTTTGTTAAGGGAGAGATTGGAACATTAATTAAATTACATTTCAATTTTAAGGATAATAAAGCTATGTATTCCCATTTGGAAAGTAAAATGATAATATGATAGAAAATAAATNATACCAAAGGTAAGGGCCAAACTTTGTCAAATTCTCTGTCTTCTCCTCCATAGGGTTGTAGAGCTCAACAACCACAGAAGCACAGAGGACTGCAGGGGAGAAGAATTGTTTCTCTGACTCCTGCCAGCTTGGACAACAAAGATTAAGCAAGCAGGAAGCTTATCAAGAAGAAAGGTAACAAGAGTTGCTATGTCAAGAACATTGTGTCTTACTAGGAGTTCTCAGTGCCAGCGAAACTCAGAGTTTAAGTTTTATCAAAACACCTTGAAAGAGAACTGGAAGCCTCACTGCAGTGGAACCAAACACAAATTCTTAATCATTACCAGCTTTCCTAGATCCTGTGTCTTTCTCATCTTCCCTTAAAATATTTTTGTTTATGCAGCAGATCCAATTCTACAGTCTTTGCACTTGAAGATGTGACATACCAGAGATGGTTGTGTTTGTTTGAATTCACAAAGCTTTTAACATGTGAAAAGGAAAGAATATTCATTACAGCACAGCCCCTCTCCCCAGAGCACCAGAGGTGCAGAGCTATGGCTCTGATTCTTTCTCACTCGCTGGAATTTTGCATTTCTATGTCAGCTGGGCCTCCCTGCCCTCAATCCTTAAGGCTGAGTTTCACCCAGAGTACAGCAGAAAACCTTTAGCAAAGCAATTGCAGCTGCAGCATTTTGTTTCCTTGTGATCCCTCTATCTTTTGCCTCAATGTTATTCTGATAGCTACATTTTTATCTTGATTTTGAGTTTCTAAGTGAGCAGCATTTTTGCTTAAAAGATACTGCTTTCCCTGGTATTCGTTACAATTGGCTGTGTTTCGAATATGTCAGGAGCTTAGTCAGCTCTTCGTGCAACACAGACTTGTTTTTCTTCTTTTTATCCCTTTCATCCAGTGGAAAAAGTTTCCTGCTGCTCTCCCTACTGATATTTGATATCCTGTCTCCAACTGATGTATGTCTTTAACTTTTAAAGAACAGCATGTCAGCTATTCTGTTAATTAT
Organism: Scytalopus superciliaris; assembly: GCA_013400415.1. Lineage (NCBI taxonomy): Eukaryota > Metazoa > Chordata > Aves > Passeriformes > Rhinocryptidae > Scytalopus > Scytalopus superciliaris. The sequence goes on along the minus strand of VXBX01009582.1, from coordinate 1,442,519 downwards.
GATCCCTTTTGGGTTTGTTTTCATTTGTTGGGGTTTTTTTTGTTGGGTTTTGGTTTGGTTTTTTTCATTGCAAGATTATTTTAGAAGTGTTACTTTGCAGAGGAATGAGTTTTTCTAATCCAGCTTCCTCTTCTTAATAATAATAATAATAATAAAAACATTCACTTGCTCATGCCTTGCAGTAATTTATTTAATCTACAAAATAAAAGGAATGGTTAGGGTGAGCAACACAGCCAGTCAGCAGCTTTTCTGAATGTGCGTTACAAGTCACTATTATGCAAAAAAATAATAGAGAAGTTGGTTGTTGTTTTTTTTTAGTTTCTCTAGAGTGTTTTCCATTCTAGTAGCTTTCCTAATAATCATCTTTCTTCCTATTTTTACCAGAAATATTATTTCTGGCCCCACCAGCAACTACCTACATTGGAGGGAAACAATGGGAAGTCATTACTATGCAGTTATTGATCGTGTTATCAAATGTATCACCAGAGCATTACAAGAGTCATATGCTGAAAGTTGTCCACTGGTCTTTTTATGATGAGTAAATGTCAAAAACATTTCCCAAACCTTATTCATTTAACACTGAACTCTCTGCTTACCTTTATAGGTATTTGTTTCCACTGTATTTGGTAACAGGAAGCTTGAAAAGGTAAAAATCCACAAGTATACAAAAGAAGAAATACTGAAGGAATGTTTGAAAGGTAGATTGACTGATCCTAGAATCTCATGGATTAATTGCTCAGATCTATGTATTTATAAAAATGCCTTCAATATTGATCAAAGACCCTTAGTGGTGGAGAAGTGGAACTCATGAGATAGCAGCTCTGTGACAGTCACTTCTAGTTCAATAAATCATTGTCTTGCTTTGCCAACTTGCATAAAGTCATTGGCTCAAGGTCAACTTTTATGTGATCCTTAAAGTGTCCCCAAACCAGCTCTGCCGCAGCCTCAACCAGATCCTATCTTACAAAGCAGCACTTCACTGTAATGAAAAATGTAGAATAAACCCAGATATTTGAACCTTTAGGATCACCTTTTAAAAATCACCTTTAAAACCCCTTTGATGAATTTAAGGTCATAGCTTATTTGTAGTTCACTTTCTGCCAGGCAGGGATTTACATTTTCTCCACCAAGAAGAAAACTTTTCCACCAAGAAAGCTGATGCCAAAACGCAAAAATATTTTTGGTATAATAACATCTCCCTGGCTTACTCTTTTATAAAGCAAACTCCTTAATTGCTTCCAGAAATATTCTGGACTTCTGCTCTTCTCTGGTGTATTTCAGCTTGCCCTTTTTTATCTTTGTGGTGTTTTTCAGCATTCTTTCCTCAGCTAGCTGTTCAAATCTGATCCTCATAATTCACTGGATGTTGTCATTAAAAAAAAAAAAAAAATTAAACAAAACAAACCTCAAGGCTTCTCTTCAAAAGAAAAGCTCACAAAGAAGAGGTTTTACCTGGCCAAAAGAGCCTGGAAAAATCTGAATTTCATGTGGGAAGGATCACAGAGCAGAATACAAATAGAAGAAAAAAGCACACCTTTGAAGCAGTTGCTGAAAGCATAAACAAGATTACAAAAAAAGTTAGAAAATTAAATGTAATTAGTACAGGGTTTGGGGTTTTTTGAATACTGTATTGGGAAATACAATCTTAATTGGAGGGGGGGAATAACAAAATACCTGCATGATAGAAGCTGAGGCTCAAAGTTCAAGAAGCAGCTGAAAGAGGCACAGAAGTATTACACGGAGAAGCACTTCTTATATCTTTGACCCAATTTTACAAAACCCCAAAGGTAATTCCAGTTTTGCATCAGCGGAAGACATTTCTGTGTGAACACAAGGTGAGTGAAAGCAGTACAGGCATTTAAAAAGTAAGATAAGGTGTTTCCATAGACATAGCCTATGGAAACCTTTCCCAAAAATTAATCACTACTTTTATGTCCCTTATCAGCAAAACCAAGGAATTCATCCAATAAAATTTATGTCCAATGAATTTAGAATAAATTAAAGAAAAGCATTTTTAACTGCAATAGGCATATGGAAAATAGTGCTTTGGGCAGTCTAGGTAAATTTTGTGGCTGAATAATTTTATGGCTGATAATAATACCTGCAGTTATTGCACATGCCAAGTTAAGGAGAATTAAGATAAGGGTAATTAAATCTTATTCTTGTATGGTATAAACTGAACTGGCAAAAAAAGAGGAGTTTTTTTTTTTTGTCTTTCAAACTTTATTATGGCACTCTATATATTTTTAGGCAATGCTAAAATATGTTCACCTATTTTTGGGAGGCTTTGCTTCTTGGATACAGCTGATAATAGAACAGTGGATCACTGATATCATCTGGCATCAGATTATTTTTGGTGTCTGTGGTGAAAACCCACAAGGCCTGCAAACATACAAGCAGAAATTCATAGCAAGAACAATATACTGCATTGTGTACATATTCTAAAGTATGTTAAAACATTAATGTAGCTGTCTTTAGTAGGTTTTAATTTCCTAGCTTGGTGCTCCCTAAGACTTAAAACCTTTTCCTACATTGAGTATTCAGAGCACATGCTGCTGCCTGTTGGCGTGGAGATCTGAAAGAGGGAGTTCTGTCACTGAGAATTCCTACTACCTTAATGAGCGACTCAGTCCTTCATGGACTGCTGAGGAAATCCAAGTCCTCAGAGGGAAAATTCTCAGTGGATTTTTTTCATGCACAAGCCCAGCTGCATATCAACTGGTGGTACTTGTGCAGAACACACATATTAGTTTTCAGTTTCTACAACTCTGTTTTTATAATTGTACTCTCACAGGGCATTATTCTGTTTTTATAAACTCACCTGTCATACTAACATGATATGCTTGTCAAAAAGGCAAAAGGAATCCCAGGATGTATCAGGAAAAGTAGTCACAGTAGGGACCTGCAAACACAAAGGTACATTGGGTACAGAAGTTGGGGGACTGTGGTACAAAGCACCGTTGAGTCCTCATCTCAAATACCACCTGCAATTCTGGTCTCATATACTAAAAACCAAAACAGGAATAGATAAAGATGATAATAACATGATTAGGTAAATGGAGACCCCCATCCTTCTGTAGGAGAAATCTGGAGCTTGGAAAGTTCCATATAGTAGTAGAAAAGTTGTGTCCGCACAGACCCTTTCATCACAAGTTTCTGCACAGATGTATCCTGAGGAAAAAATATCCTTTCAGGCTATAAAACAACATTAGCGTGCAAAAAGTAAATCAGGCATAAACTGATACTGGAGTTCTAGTTGAAAAATTCTAATCATGCATGGAAGTTCTGAAACAGCTTTCAAATACGAGCAATGGGGACAAGAAATGTCTTTTAACTAAAAAAGAAAAAAAATCCAAACCAACAAGCACAGTTAAATGACAAGAAACATAATCACTCTGTCATCTTTGATACGGAATCAAAAATAATGGGCTTCTTAATGTTGGGTAGTGTACTATCTTTAAGACATACCAGACATTCCCACATGTTTATTCTCATCTGAGAGGAAAGTGAAGAACAAGAGCTGGTTGGCTGTACTTTAAATTCAGCATCCAAATATTTTCTCATTTGGAATGAGAAGGGCTATGCAGAGAGGTATAACCCTGTCTACATCCAGCCCACCCCTAGGTAAGTTTTGATACTTCTCTGCATCTGATCACATGGTTATCTGATGTGGCTAAACCAGAATTATTCTTTTTTCCAGACTACTTTTCAGCTGCATCAATTTCCACTACTTGATATTGTTCATCACAATTTGGGTACTGCCAGTTAACAAAGCTGTGAGTAAGCATTTTACTACATAACAAACTACTTTTCAGTGACTACATGAAAAAAATGTGTACAGCCACCATGAACAGAAAATAAAACTGTGACACATATCTGGTTTATGAGCTGAAAGTTCACTTTCCTCTGGGAGACATTCAATATCACAGATAGATTTGAAATACAACTTCTCTAACAGCAGGCTCTGATAACGAAACCTCAGTCAGAGAATGGAAAAGATCACAGCTGCAAAAACCGCCCTGAAAGACTGAGCTGTTACTCCTCTGCTGTAAGCAGATAACAAAAAGTGTCCATGGAAACAATTTTTATGCTTATCTAACAACCACTGATGAGCAAAAAGACTTACAGGATGTGAATTACAAAGGACGGGCAAATATCTAAACTGATAGGGGGAGTTATCATCCTTTCCACACTTTTCCATCAGTTCCTCTAGCTTGGTAGCATCACTCACAAAGAGATTTTTGCCTCAGTCTCTAAGTTCTCATGCATGTTCTGATCTGTCTATGGCAGCACATTAAGAATTCCTGGCTCAGTGGAATATCAGAGTACATGATAGATTGTGTGTGCATCTCAAACATTTAATAGCATGTTCATAAGAATTTCTAATTGTGGAGAATAAGCAGTAGCAGAGTTTCCCCACAGGCCACTGACTCAGCTCTCAGACTATGAGTGGTCTGACCACACCAACTACCAGCCCATATAGTGGCTATGGATTAACTCAAATCCACCTGCAGTGTAACTCATCTCTTATGATAGTTCATGTTGTCTTATCTCAGTGGCACCTAAAAACCAAAACCAAGTGCTACATGCATGTTTTTATTAAGCAAGGTCATACGTGGCAGATATACAAGAAAAATGTTTCAAATGTTATCTGAGAGAGCTTGTGCTTTTTTAAACTAGAAGATCAATGCTGTCAGGCTGTTTCTCCACACATGCAAACAGTAACAACGCTAAAATAATACTAGATCTGTCTTAATTTCAAAACAATCCACCAAAATGAAGTGAAGGCTGATGAAGTGATTAATCTGCTGACTTAAAGCACAGAAACTTACACAGTGCTTTGAGATAGTCTCTTGCATAAATGGAAAATCACTGGAAAGGAAGGCCACAGATAAAATATATTGCAGGTGACAGAAGTTAACCCTTTGGATTCAGAATCTGTGTGAGAATTTGACCTTCAAAAATTCAAGGCCTTGTCTTCATACAGATCATAACTATGTTTTGCAATTAATTCTTTAAACAGTTGACCTTTGCAAAAATTACATGGACAAACTGATTCTTTTTGCAAACTGATTATATCCACCTCCATTGCCTTTCTTTGTTGGAGGGTGCAGGACTCACAGCAATAAACTCAGGAAAACCAGTACATCTTTATACTATTCAAAGTCATCCGTGAGTGTAAAATTATGACACAAGTTTAGTGAACACATTCAAAATCGAGGATGGATACTAGAACATTCTTACTTCTCCTTGCCTCTTTCAGACTGTTAAAAATAGCCAAGGCAGGTCTGCTCTTAGACCATTAATAACGGCAAGATAGCAGAGGTCTTTCTTACTCCAAGAGCCTAAACTGTAGGATACAGCTCTTAGGGAATGGCAAATTTGTGTACATGAAAGCTCCTCTTAGCTACTGTAGAGAGGAATTTTTTGTTACTCCTTAAACTATAGTAGCATGTCTCTGTATTTAGTGTCAATTTATTTTTCCCAGCTGCTAGATGCTTTGGTGCTAGTTAGCAGTCTACTTGCCCCCTCCTTGGGGCCTTGAACATACCAACACAATTAGACCAGGTCCAATTGCTCCCACCAGTCTGCATCCACCTTCCTCCATAGTTCTACTTTTGCAGTCTCTTCCCCCTCTCTCCTCGGTCTTTAGCTGTCAGCACCCAAGATGAGCACCAATGCACCACAGCTGTACAGCTTTTGGGAAAACAGGTAAGTCCTGAGAAAACTCTTCACCCATGGCTTCTGCAGCTCCTGTCCCCACAGGGAAGGAAGGAGCTGGGCACAGGCTGGGGTCCTAGCCCTTGCTGTTTCCTCAGTCTAGCCTAAGAGCTTTGGTGGGTTGGCAGGATCACAGCCTAGCCTTGCTACCTCGACTTTCAACCTGCCTCATTACTGCACTGATTGCTAATTACCAGGCTGCTAATTAACTCTGTTACTATCACTGGACTCTCAACTCTTCTTGTTTGGGTGCTGTGGGATGACACCCTGGTTGGTGATGTCATTGGCCCTGCCTGATGTCACCTTTAGAGCTCCTGACTTGCCTAATTAAGGTCTGTATTTAACTTTCATGCACTGGAAGATGCACAGTCATTTTACATAATTATTATGTATAATTAAGAAACGTATTTAGCGTGTGTTTCTCAAGTTGTGCTGCTCGTGATACTCCTTGCTGAGAAAATCAAAGCAGTACCTCCCTCAGCTGCTATCAAGACAGTCCAAGGTGATGATCATAATTCTCCTGTACATAAAAGCAGAGAAAAGCAGAACAGGCCTGATGAATGAGAATTTTTGTACTTTGAAGGCAGTCTGAAGACACTGTCCTCATATTTCAAAGGCACTATAAATTGCCGTTAACAGGGTCAAATGCAGCATTGAACATGACTCTTGTTAGGAATGAATTAATATAGTACTCAAAGTACGAGCACTGATGACAGGCTTCTCCCTTAGTGAGCCAGATTTTACTCTACAAGAGTTTTTATTTAAGAAGTAAGGTGGTAATTAATGAAAATAAAGAGCTTATTTCAATGGCTGGTAATCAGTTCATTAATTCTCACTGAATAATAAGGAATGGTCAGTCCTAAGACCATCCATCTTATTTCCACTGTACCTAATACAGCTATATGAATCCATATAGCTATATATAAATTTACATTTGAAAAGAAAAAAAAGGTTTGTGGGGCTTCAGTTATCCTGCAGTTCTTGAACTTTTATGGTTTCCCTGTGACTTCATATTTCCTTCTGACCTCAGGTGGGAATGCACTAAGGAATCATGATAGGACTAAAAGAACTATTTGCTTTGTTAGAATTAGTCAACTTTCTTTTTCCATTAACACATCAGCCATGGATAAAAAGACTCAAAGACTCTTCTACTTCAGGCTTCTGTGTGGCTTCTTATACAGCATAAAATTTGATTGTTAAAATTTGATCCCTAGTGCAAAGCCTCAAATCCTGTAGCAGCAGCACCGTTCCCTCAGTACACCACACAACACACATTCTCAGTAGAAAACATGAAGTTGGGGCTTCCTGCCCACCCCCTCTCCCCGAGAGCTCTGCCTAAGAAGAGGGCAGATCATCCTATTTTTTTCACCTTTTTCCCCATCACTCTGCACCCAAAGGGAGAGTTTTTCTAATCTAGCTTGTGAAGTACTTCATCTTGTAGCAATCACAGTTCCCTCTACTTTATTCACAAGATGTGCCAGGACCACTTTGCTAAGCTGAGCTTGACCGATGTTTTCTGCAGCAGTAACACGTACTTTTCACAAAAAAATGGAGACTGAAACAGGTTTATAAGGATATTACTTTTTATTTATAGTTTAAACTTCTAACTTTACCAGCCTGAATTAGGAGTTTAGTTTTTCTGCGTCTTGTATACTCAGGGAGGAGACAGAATTCAGATCATGAGCCTCTTTGGTCTGCTTTGGCTTGGCACAACATGAACCCCTCTGTGACAGATGTTTGCACAGCAAATGGGTGTCACTGTGTAGACAGAAGTTTGCAGTCCATTTTTCTAAGAAGCTGAACGTAAGGTATAACATGCTGCTGAAAACCAAAACTCACTGGTTTGTTAATGAGTTTTTATTGTTTAATAACTCACATCACAATGTGTATTCCAAATGGAACACATGAAGCAAAAGCATCACATGGTTATTAAGAACTGCATTCACTCCATGTTTTAGAATACAAAGATTTATTGTTTTGATTGTAATCCAATTTAATCTCTTTAATGCACCAGGAAATAGCTTGCATATCTTGTGAAGGATCTTGAAGAGTGCTCTGTAGATAGTTTATGCAGATATTATATTTAAAATAATCTCCTCCAAAGCACAGACTGACTTGTTGAGCAGCATGGGTGTGCTCTTGCTGCCTGTGCCATAGCTGTTGACAAGATGTACAGGGACCATGGCTTTAATAAGCATTAACCTACTTCAAAATTTAAGGATCACCACTTTCATCCTGATAGAAATTTCAACACATAAGTATACACAGTCATTAATATTTCTGTGTGTTTGTGCGGGACCTGAATAAATGACCTATTTATTACATTTAGACAGGAAAAAGGAAAATACCAACAGTGTTAGCAGAATAAAATAACCAGCAAATACAACTGTTTCAATAACTAAGTCTAATATATATTAGAATCACAGTTAAATATCTCATTTGTCTCCACCCTTAAACAGAGGAAAGGCAGAAATGCTGGAAGTGTCACTGAAGGACTAATTATCTTTCAATGATAGAAATACTGGTGCTGACAATTATGTTTAATTAAATTATTTACTAGGCATTGACTAATTAACTAGGGCTTTATACGTGTGAAGAAATCTGAGTAGCTGTTATTGTTGTACTGCTTGTAATTCAATATATTTGTGAGAGCATGTGCACATGGATTCTGCTGCAATCTCTGTGAGCTGATATCCCAATTATGCCATTGTCACTCATTGTTCATAAAAAGCACCAAGTCATATTGCAGTGTTATTCCCTCACAGAACGGCAAGAAAGAGAAATGATATCCAATTACCAGCTGAGAACATGACATCAGATCCAGCTGTTTGATTCCCCCAGTAGGTAATTGCATACATTCCTGTGTTGCTGAATATTTATTTTATCCAATTTCTTTTGAGTCTCTATGGAAAATTGAGACCTTTGTACAGCGATGGTATAATGAAATGGAATATTCTGATGGCTTCCTGTTCTTACAAACTGCTTGATATGGACCAAATCCCAAACTGCTGAAGTCAACAGAATATTGACAAGAGTAGACTGTTGAAAAGGTGTCATGTTCAGCAGAATATAAAGTGTTGAGATCTCATTTCCAAAGAAAATACTTTCATTTGATATCCAGGGAAAAAAAAAATCAGAAATTGAATTTTAGGGGTTTACTTTTAGTCTCTTAATGTAAGCCTTGACAATAATTCTTGGCTTCTTTTTTTTCCTGAAAGGACAACCAGGTTTTATTCAATCCCCTAGTTCTGTATAGGAATATTATTTTGAGTATCATTAGAATTAGAGTTCAATGGATAAGCTTGTTTTCATACATATTATAGGATATTTTAAAGACAAGTAGATGTGAACTTAGGGTTGTGGTCTAGTGGTGGACTTGGCAATGTTAGGGTAATAGTAATTGACGTGATGATCTCAGAAGTCTTCCCAACCTAAATGATTCTATGACACGACACATTTATCTGGATGTGACTACCTGTTGTATCACCAAGAGAGTATTCGAATTTCCTGACAATGTTTAACTTCAAAAGCTAATTCCAGGATACCCTCTCCATATAAGTTCTGTATTTACTTCCTATATAATATTAAAAAAAATCACCAGTGTCACTTTTGTTAGCCTTGGAACAGCTTGAGTAGACTCAGGACAATAGTAAACTATCCATGTGTACCATTACTCTTACCTTTAATTCCATCAAATTTCCACCAGGGAAATCCCTGGCTATGGCCATTTAATTTTTACCTAGTAGTTACAGCATGAAGATTATAAAAGCACTATAGAGAGATGCAGATATAGGCAAAGCAGGATAAAAACCTGATAAATTCAGCTTATAAAAGCCTCCCCAGCAACCTGAGAGCCAAAATGAACCTGAAGTACATATTACAAGTTTCAATTGGTCCTGCTCAGGCTTCCATCCTTTCCTTATCACATTTGCTATATTAAAGACCCTTATGGTAGCAGAATTTTTTCCTGTAGATAGTAATAGACATTAATACTGTTCTAATCTTGTGTTTAAACAAGGTAACTACAGTGAGTTCCTTCAGTGTAAATCAGAAACCTCAGTAGTGAAGCCTTTGTTCACCCCAGGAGTTCATAGTAAAACCCATCTCTTCACTTCAGTGAGAGAGTTTCACCGTACTGATTTTATTGAGACGGGATTTCACTCCAGATCTTTTAATCTAATGAGAGGGATTAGAGTTGCAATGTCACAACAGATACATACAGGCAGTTATACATAGCAGTGATTGGGATTTTGCCCCTGACTAAATCCTTGTAGTGGGGACACAGCACAGCACACATAGAGTGGAAGGAAGTCTGGGGGTTTTCTGGGATGCAGGGGTCCTTCACTAGGGATCCATCACTCTGGATATATGAGCCATATGAGCATTATTAAAAATATTTTTTTAATTGGTGCCCAGCAGATTTAAGACAGACTGATTGGAAATGTGTAGTTTTACAAAGACATGTAAGAATTTTCCAGAAAAACAAAACCTGCAGTTTTCTGTGTTGATGACAGTTGAAAAAGACTCCTGTTCCAAAGGTTACCTATCATAGCGAAAATGGAGCCATCTTCTGTGAACAGCAGACATAAAGCATTTTCAGTGCGTTTCAGCTAATTTAAAAAAAACCACCAAAATCCCTTTTTTCATTAATTTTTGTTCAAATCAACTCAATGCAAATAATCCAAAACCCCTTTTCCCTATGGTTAAGAGACAGCCCACCACATTCCAGGCTGTGTTGTAACCTCAGGAAAGCCTAGACCACCACCTCCCAATCTTGAAGGCTGGTAAGTCAATGTAATTGAAACTTACCCTGAAGTGATGGTGAGCAGACTAAAGTTACAGGGAAAGCCTTTTCTTTGAAGTATCGATTTCTAAACTAAGGGTTCAACATTCATGTCTATCTCAAACTCTCCCTACCATACTTAAAACAAGTGAAAAAGAGAACACAAATCATTACATTTAAGTAGGAAAATCTCTCAGCTTGCCTCCACAAAACTCTCCATTTCTGACATTCATTGTTCCACAAAAGATGCCTTTAATACTGTAATTAGCAATATTCTTGGTTGTCTAGTTGAGTTACAATGCTACTTCATACATGACAATACCTGCTTGAACAGAAAATGCTGTTCTTTAAGGATATCATACTTGTTATTTTGCTGAAACACAACTGCTATTGCCATGACTTGCTAAAACATCATGTTCAAGCAGAAGGAAAAAGCTCAGCAAGAAAACAAGTGGATACTAAAGTGCAAAGTCAGATATCACATCTTTTTTTTTTTTTTTTCCTTATGATGAAAATACAACTATTGGTATTTTCTGTGGAGTTCTGGCATGAAGTTCTGAGGAAGTACATACTACACCTTTAGTTTCATGTATATTCATTATATTTGCCCAAAACTGAGTGAAATTTACTGCTATTTTGGAACCCTCAAATAGTTCATAAATTCATTACTTTCAGCTGAGTCCCTTCTGCCTTTCACAATTCCCTGCTGGCCTTAGAGAACTGGAATACAACTGGCATGAAATGTGTGAAGCAACATGCAAATTTAGGGAAAGACAGGTCTCATTCTGCCAGCATAGAAAATCCTCTGCCCCAAGGCAGGTAAAATACACCAAGCAGGTTTCTTAATGCATTGAATCATAATTGATCTTTGCAAGTACATAAAAGCCAGGTTTGAAACGGTTCTCCAAAACAGGTGTTTCTCACATTTCCAATCCGTTGACTAATACAATCTTTCATTGAAAAGCTAGATCCTCAGAAAGTTTTTGAGAAAGAATGTATGCATTGCATTAATCCCTGTATTTCATAATTACAGGGAAAGGGAAATGTTCATTAGGTAAAGCTTCCCTGGAATTTTATTTCCTGTTTGAGATACAACATTTTAAGAAAAAAATATGGCCTATTCAGTCTTCAAGGCAAAATTAAAAAGAGTGTTTGGAGGCAGAAAAAAGAGCATTGAAGAAAGAATGGAAAACTTTAAGTTAGTTACTTCAAACAAGTCAATGAAAAGAGTTAAATGGTAAGTCCATTAAAAACTCTGCATGAATAAAGGGAACAATTCCTCCATTTCTCTCATAAGACATAGGAGCCAACAAGTAACATCAGTTTGTAAACTCAAAATATAAAGGAGATAAATTTTCCCAAAGCAGGTAGTTAACCTGTGGATCTTACTGCACCAGCTGCTATGAATTAAACAAGAACAAAAATGATCTAAAATAACATGTACCTGTCTAATCCAGTAAGTCTTCTGATATTTGTAAGAGAAAAATCTGTTCTCTCAGTGAATATAGAAGAACAGACATGTATTTCAGCAAAAAACCCCAAACCAAACAAAAAAAATCTCAAAATAACAGTTTTAACTTAAAAAAAAAAAAAAGTTTGAGAATAAGAACCATAGATGGGTTGTCTGGGAAGACAGAGAGGTCTTTAAGAGTGAGGAGTGCTGCAGCTTTACAAGAATTAGACACTACATTTAGCCAGGTATTCACTGTGTTCACTGGCCATTGGTCAGGCAAATTGCCCAATCTTCGGTTAATAAAAAGCCTCAGTTTTCTTTGTGTATTCAAGAACTAAAGAGGGGTTTAGGAAGACCCTGGCATGAGAAACATGTTTGCTATAACTTCATAGCCATCTTTAAAGAGACACATTAACTCCATTTTTGTCCTTTTGCTTATAACATACAAGGCAGTTTCCATCTTCTGTTCAAATGGGCTAGAAATTCCTCTTCAAAATTAAAGATTTTTTTTTCAAGGATCCATGTCCTTTTAAGCAAAAAAAATTTGCTACATATCACAAGACACACTATAAAACTATAGAATGGTTTGGGTTGGAAGGGATCCTAAAGATCCTCTACTTCCAACCCCCCTGCCATGGACAGAGAGACCTCACACCGGATCAGGTTGCTCACAGCCCCATCCAACCTGGCCTGGAAATCCCAGTAACCAAAGTGTTTCCTAATAACTGTTGCATTATAATTTAGCTAGCAAAAGCAGCAAAGAAACAGAAGTTTTGCCAGAAATAAAGAATGCATGACAAAGTTTACTTTTACATTGTTTTTACTTGTTTGCGGTCAAGAAGGTATTTTACACTCCCCAAATCTTGTGTATAAAGCAGTGCACCCACTACCAATGAACAGGGAATGTGGTGGGATTTTTTTGTAGTCCCACCTGCTGTTAGTTTTTCTGCTCTAACAAGGAAGTTAAGGCCCCTGGAATGGCTGTATTAAGTAATGTAGTGGATCAATGGCCCCATCTTTAGGGTGAAACAGTGCTGAGGAACCATTTACCCACAGCACATACAGTTCTGGGGAGTTAATTTAATTCTAGCTTTAATTTGCTGCCACAGCGCAAATGCCTCTAAACAGGTACAACATATTTGATGTATGGCCACCTTACACTTTTCACTTCAGTCCTATCCAAATGAAATACTCAGTTCATAAGCTGTGCTACTGCCCAACAGAGTCAAACAACACCATTGAAGCAGATGAGATCAGGAGATTCCACTCAAAAAGCATGTCTAGACTTAACATTAGTAGCATGTTTTCTGTTTCTGGTTTTCTTCCTGGGTCTTTGCTCTTTACTGCTCTCCTGCCTTGGGAGCAGTCTCAGCATTACAGAATCTTTAAGGTTGGAAAAGTACTCCAAGATTATTGAGTCCAACCTTTGACCAATCACCATGTTGTCAACTTGACCACGGCAGTAAGTGCCACATCCAGTCACTTCTTGAACACCTCCAGGGATGGTGACTCCAGCATTCCCTGGGCAGCCCATTCCAATGCCTGAATGCCCTTTCAGTGAAGAAATTGCTGATGTCCAACCTGAACCTGCCCTGAGGTTCAGCTAGAGGCCATTTCCTCTTGTCCTCTGACTTGTTACCTGGGAGAAGAGGCTGATGTCCACCTGGCCACAGCCTCCTTTCGGGGAGCTGTAGAGAGTAAAAAGATCCCCCCTGAGCGTCTTTCTCCAGGCTCAGCTTCCTCCCTGCTCGTGCAGATGCTCCTTATGACTCTCCAGACACTTCTCCCACCTCTGTTGTCCTTCTCTGGACGCTCTCCAGCCCCTCTATGTCTTTCCTGAACTGAGGGGCCTAGATCTGGACACAGGATTCAAGGTGTGCCCTCACCAGTGCCAAGTGCAGGGGGACCATCACTGTTCCAGTCCTGCGGGTCACACTATTTCTGATACAGCCAGGTTGCCATTGGCCTTCTTGGCCACACTGCTGGCTCAATATTCAGTACCACCCGGTCCACTGGGCTGTTCCCATTACAGTATTCCATTTAAACAAGCATAGATGAAGAAAAAACACACCTGTTCATAGTTGGATATGATGAATACTAGCTACAGTATGGATTGTTCCAGAAGCAGCTTCAAAACAAGTTAGAGAGGGGAAGTGCTGTGCCAGTGAGACTGACTGCAACAGGCTGGAGGACAGACAGCCAAAGATCTTCTGTACAGTAATTTGCTACGCCCCACACTGCTGCATTCCAGTCATATGGTTTGTTTGCTGTATCACATTCCAGCCCATAAGATTATTTAGTCTTTTTGTAAGATTAGAAAGAAGGGAAAATAATCCAAGCAGATCTACTATTTGGCTCAACACCTGGTGACTGCTTAACCAAAACACAAGGGTTCTTTTATGTTGCTGCTCCTGACCACACCAGGGGCACGGCCCATGTCCCACAGGTTCTCACACAGCCTGGTTCCGTACCCACACCTGTGGGACCACACCTGATCCAACTCCTGGCCCTGCTCCCTTGCATTGTTCCAAGCTTCCACGGCACTATTTCCTGAACAAAGAGCTTTTTCAGGCATCAAGAAGTCAAAACCTGGCTACAAGAACTGTATCAAATCCTATTTCTGATAACTAAATTCCATTTAATCTATCCATAATCCTTCAAACACTGTAAATATTTGTCTTTTGATTAAGAAAACAAAGCTAAAGCCAGAGGGTGGGGGGAGGTTGGGTTGAAACCCTTTGCAGGACTCTCCCACCGAGTGCCTGGGGATGCACGTGGGCTCCAGGTCTCCCTTCATAATCACTCCTCCTCCTCGAGGCTTCCCTGGCTCCTCCTTTGGGAAGGCAGAGCATCCCAAGGGTGAACGGGCTCCATCCCAAGGGTGCACCAGCTCCTCCTTTGGGAAGGCAGAGCATCCCAAGGGTGAACGGGCTCCATCCCAAGGGTGCACCAACTCCTCCTTTGGGAAGGCAGAGCATCCCGAGGGTGCACCGGCTCCTTCCTCGGGACTGCTGGGGGCAGAGCCTGCAGCAGCTCCGTTTCTGGAAAGGCTGGGGGCGGAGCAGTGCCGAGGCTGCACCAGCTCCTTCCCTGGGGAAGGCAGAGCAGACCGAGGCTGCCCACAGGCCGGGGTTCGGGATGCGATCCCGGTCAATCCCGTCGCAGTCGGGAGCGCAGATCCCCGGCATCGACGACTCGGCCCTCGAGCGCGCCGCCTTCCCTGGGCAGCAGCAGCCCTACAGTGCGGAACCCATCGAGGAGTCGGCGTTCGACGGCCAGCGGCGTCTCGGAGGCCGCGGCCGCCATGTTGGAGCCTGGCAAGGGCGGCCGCGGGGGCTCAAGACGGGCACGTGCGGGCCCCGCTCCTTTTTGGGGGGGACAGTCCCAAGCGCCAGCACAGGCTGGGCCTGCCCTGATGGAGAGCAGCTCTGCCGGCAGGGGCCTGGCGGTCTTGCCGGGTGACAGGGTGACTAGGCGTGCCCTTGCTGCCAGGAAGGGCAGTGGGATCCCGGGTGGATCGGGAGCGTGGCCGGCAGGCTGGGGGGCTGATCCCGCCCCTCTGCTCAGCCCTGGCGAGGCCACACCGGGGGCGTGTGCCCAGCCCGGGGCTCTGCAGGGCAGGAGGGACAAGGAGCTGCTGCAGAGGGAGCAGCGGAGGGCACGGAGATGATGAGGGGTCTGGAGCATCTCCTGTGAGAGGGGACTGTGTGGCCTCGAGAATGAGAGGGGATCTCATCAGGGCACAGAAATACCTCACAGGTGGGTGCCAAAAGGATGGTGCCAGAGCGTTTTCCGTGTTACCCAGCAACAGGACAAGGTGTAATGGACATAAACCAGAACACAGGCAGTTTCGCCTCAGCAGGAGGAAGAACTTCCCACTGAGCCTGGGAGGGCCCTGGCACGGCCTGCCCGGGGCGGGCGCGGACTCTCCTTGTCTGGAGCCCTCCCAAACCCACCTGCTCCCGGTGCCCCCGCCTCGGGAGGTAGTTCAGGGCTGTCATTCCCGCTCCTATTCGCATTCCCGCTCCCATTCCCATTCCCGCCGCGGTGGGCGGG
>VXBX01009582.1:1343965-1426464 GCA_013400415.1 Scytalopus superciliaris | reverse complement strand
GCGGGGCCCCCGGGCCGGGCGCGGCCGCCCCGCCCGCGGGTCCCTGGCACAGGCGCGGTGGCGCCGTCCCTGCAGCCCGCGGGAGGAGGAGGAGGCGGCGGGGGGAGAGGAAGATGCCGGGGAAGCTGAAGGTCAAGATCGTGGCAGGGCGCCATTTGCCGGTGATGGACCGCGCCAGCGACCTGACCGACGCCTTCGTGGAGGTCCGTGGCGGGGGGTGCGGGCGCGCCGGGCCCGCGGGGTGCGGGGGCACCTGCCGGGCCCGCTCCGAGCCCCCGGCGCTGCCCGGCGGGACACGGCCCTGCGGTGGGAATTGCCTCACGGAAAGGGGGATGAGCCGCTGGAATGGGCTGCCCGGGGAGGCGGCCGAGTCGCCTGAGGACAGACTGGACGTGGCACTCGGTGCCCTGGTCTGGTTGACACGGCGGTGTCGGGCTCGCTGACACCAGAGGTCTCTCCCAGCCTCGTTTGTTCTGTGCTTAGGCAGGTGTGTTGTGAGGAGGATGGAGAATAGTAAAACCATCTTGATATCGTTTGTGTCCCTGAACGTACTGAGTGGTCATAGAGGCTTCGCTTTTAAGGCCAATATTCATGTTTCTGTTTAAAATTTAAAAGTGTTTGAAAAATTTGAGAATTTAAAATGTTTGAATAATAAAATGCTTTCAAAGAGGATTCTTAGTCACAAATATTTATCATTTGCATGTTCAAATTACTTTATTGAATCCAAAGCATCCAACTTAAACGTTCTCTGCAATGATGTGATTAACAGGCAATACATAGGGTGCTTTTTCAGGAAGGGATTGTAAAAAATGGTGACGTGCAAAATAAGTGGAAATGTTCAAGGCCATGAATGTTCAAGGCCCTGAGCAACCCGATCCAGTGGGTGACATCCCTGCCTGCAGCAAGGGATTTGGAAGAGATGATCTTTAAGGTCCCTTCCAACCCAAACCATTCTGTGACTTCTGTTGTTTTTATTACATAATCCTTATGGGGTTTTTTATTCATTATTTCCAATATGAGTAACTTAGAACATTTTGGAAGGGTTCAACAGATTCAGGAATCATACTCTCAGAAACAGCTACAAGCTGTTTGGAAATAGTGTGCAGTGAAAATGCATGCTGGTACCACGAATAGTAATTGAGGTTGGCACAGTCCTGAAATTAAAGGTAGGAAGGGAGAATGTCTTTCTGGAACTGTATAAATTGAGAAGTCTTATAATACGAATATCAAAACAGATTTTGAACATGTAAGTCCTGATTTTGTTGGATGCTTAAAAATTTGGTTGACGTTAGACACTAAGGCCGTGGCTTAGTGGGCCAGTAAGTTGGTAATGAAGTGAAAACGTATCTCCCAGGTGCTTTCCAGTGGAGCTCAAGTAGTACACCTTACTGTTTTATTACATGAATGACAATCATTTAACTTAATATTTCAGTATTTTGCCAGCTGTTTCATCAGTCATATTTTAATTTAGAAAGGCTTCTCTTGCAGGCTGCCTGTTAATCCGATTTAAACTTACAACTCTGATGCATGCTCCTAGGAGACAGGGAAAACAGGAGTAGGAAACACAGTTCCCTGAGCTTTACTTGATCTGGTTTTGTGCTGTCTTAGGAGAAATAGCTCTCCTCTCCTGTGGATTACTTGTTCCCAACCCTGCTGTCTGTGTAGCTGTGAAGTAAATTTTGAAATTCATCTAGTTAAATACTGGCTTAGCAAAAAAGGAGAATAAATTTTTTCAGTAAGATCAGTTTGCTTAGCTGGGTCAATGTGCAGTTCGAGGAATGTCTAGGCACAAATAAGGCTAAAAATAATATGTAGATGGGGGCCTTGCTTTTAGGATTATTATTTAGAAACTGTGTGGGAACCACCCTTTCCACTTGCGGAGTAACTACCTATCCTTTCCACATGTGAGGTGGGCACTGCAGCAGGTGAGACTGATTTCAAAATAAATTGACCTGGAGGCTCTTGTTTTACTTTTCTGTGTGAGATTGCTGAAAACCTTCTCAACCTGTTTTTCCTTAAGTAAGAATGAAAAGCAGATGTTATGGCTAGCCGTTAATTTCCTTATTAAATACTGCACTATAAACCTAGAATTAGAAAAGAATATAAAGAAAGACATGAGAGCTCCTACTTGGCTCAGGTTATGCAAAACTAGGACTTCACCAGCGTGTCTGATCAGGAGAAAATGAGCAAGCACTATGATCCTTGTGGGTCCCTTCCAACTCAGAATATTCTGTGACGATTTCCTCCATAAATGTGCTTCTAACTTTGTACAGCAAACAGCAGTGTGATGTTTGATTATCTTCACAAGCTTTAATGAACTAGCTCGAGTGCTGGAGAAATTCAGTTATAACTGCCTGGGGCTCCAGAGGAACTAATTTGCTGCCTAGATAAGGTGTTAAAATAGGTTGGGTGGAGCTCGGACTGGTGTGTCTTGGCAGCTTCTGGAATCAGAACTGCTATTTAACTGGTGGCTCTGTTAAAGCCAGTGCCGGGAGCGCTTCATTGCCCTGCTTTGTGTGATGAATACCCTGTGTCCGTAGGCACACAGGCTGCATCCATCCACCTTTGGATAACTGGATGACTTTGTACGCTAAGGTTGTTCAGTCCTGTGCTTTCATACCACTCCAGCTGACGTGTGTACAGCGATCTACACAGAGCTCAGTGTGAACTCGTAGTCGCTGCTTTAGGCTTTCTAAATTAATTGGATGTACTGAAGCAAGTGCAGAATTTCTTCAGGGTTGGGGTATGCACCTATACAAAATAATCACCATATTATTGAAACATATGAAGTGTTTATTTAATACTGTCTTGAGCAAAAACAGTAAAAGAATTACTATACAGTTTTCAAATCTAGGCCTAAATTTAGTGTCCAAAATACATTTAGACTTTTAAAAGAAGACAGCAATTCAGAATCCACAACTGTCTTTAAATACAGCGTTTCTTTTATGTCAGTGCACTCATTATTTTCTTAAGAATCTTGAATGAATTAAAAAACATGACTTTGGGTCCTTGTAAGTACCATCAGGCACTTGGTATGAGTTGAAGTATTGATTTTTTTTGAGAGGCAACAGTCAGAGAACATTCAGAATGTTTGTAAATGGTTTAGAATGGAAGCTGCAGTGAAATAAAGGCTTATTTCTTGATGTATGGAGCATCACAGAAATTCAGTTCCTTTAAAAAAACCCAACCAAACAAAAAAACCTGCTACAAAATCCAAACTGGGTCAGCCTGAAATAGACTCCTGTGGAGACCAAATGGAGACTCCTGAAATAGGCGATTATGTGGTTGAAGGTGCAGTGATCAATAGAAGTATGGAGAATATTTAATTTTTAGTGGTCCTCTCTCTGTATGTGTCACACTTCCAATTTGTTTCTATATTTTTTTAACCAATTTTCTGTCAAACTGATTTAGAAATCCTGGATAGAAGAGTAATAGGTCATAAACTATCAATATTTAGAAAGAATATTTTTCCTTACAGTATTTCTAAACAGAAGGAAAGGAGAATATACCACGTGACTTTGAATAGCCAGTATAAGTAATATTTTTGTCTCTGAAGTGATTGAGGAGGAAAAGAAACAATTTTAATATTATGAGAGAAAGATTGATTGGAAGTGTCATTGATCAGTGGATACTGATACATGTAAATTGATTGTCTTTCCCCTAAGAGTGTCTTTTTAAGCTATTTGTTGAAATTACTGAAATATGTATTTGAAATTCTTTGCATGTGTAGCTTTAAGAGTCTCTAAATTTATTAGTATTTATTGTTGATAATTGGATGTTTGTATTTTTAGGTGAAATTTGGAAATACAACATTTAAGACAGATGTGTATCCCAAATCACTTAATCCTCAGTGGAATTCTGAATGGTTCAAATTTGAAGTAAGTATTTTTTAAGAGTTTGCCTGTATCTATATAGACAGTCTGGTTTAGATGCTCTTAATGAAATAATTGCATTTCAGGCAGAAAATGAGTTTTGAGCACTGAAGTGTGTTTCTGTCTAAATACACATGAAGCCTTTTCAGCAAACCTATCTGCAGTTATACCTTGTTTGCTAAAGGTTTCTTGTTGGGTTTTTAGGAGTGTTTGTGAAGATAAAAGCTTGCCAGGTTGGATCCAACTCAAACGCTGCTCTGGGTAATATTAGAAAATACAATAGTGAGGTGAAAGTGGGGGGGGAAATAACATTTCAGATAACAGCTTTCAGATATTGGTACAGGTATTTTTTTGCACTGTGTTTTTTAAAATTTTGAGAAAGGAAGGTTAGTTGGTGTTTGAAATGTTAGCTTGGGTTACAAGAATAATTCACTTGACAAAGAAGAAAATGGAAAATTCCTATGAGAAGATGACAAAATAAAGAGCTTGGACAACAATTACTGGACACTTTCTCTTCCTGTTTCCTTATGTAATAATGAAGGCACTCAGCATTTTTCTGTAATTGCTTGTTACTTTCCAGGGTCTAATTTGTTAATGTCCTTTGACATTATGCCCTGAACAAGTGTTTGCATGTTACTTTTTTTTCAGTTTGTTACTACATTTTACTTATTACAATAAAAAAAGTACAGTATTTAGAATAAATTAATTGATAAAACATTTGAATATGTAGTAATGGTTCACTTATAGTGTTCTAAGATAATATCACAGGATAAACATGGTTGTAGGTACATGTGATTGATGTAAGAGCTGGGAATGTTAGAAACATTTTAGAGCAAATATAAAATAGTAAGGTTGGTCAGATTATTAATCAACATGGAATGTGTGATTAAGAACATCTTTTAATCAGCAGTACTTGTTGATTAAGAAAATAGTATTGTGGTGTAATTCAAACAGTTTTCTTTTTTTATCTTTCACTTCCTGGGGTCAGTTTTGTGGGAAGGGGAGAAGGAGATTTTCTGTTCATATAAACAAAGTTTTTCTGACAATAGCAGAAGTCTCAAAATTCATCCTTTTGCGTGGAAAAAGGGAGATGGAAAAGAAAAGAACCAAACAGAAACATTGAAAAAATAATTAAAAACTAGGAAATCCCATGTTTCAAATAGTGGAAAAACACCAACTGCATCGCACATTCTAATTATGTGCACGTGTGTGTTGTTTGATCTTTTTTGCAAGACTACATGTTACAATTCTGCAAACACACGAGTCATCCCATTGCATTTAGCAAACCTCATTCTTGGTTTTTGATATGCAACACAGAAAGTTATAGAATGCCTGTCTTTGTCCTAAAAAAATAATTGAAGTATCTGTAGTTGGATTATTGCATTTATATAAGAAATTGCAGGTCTGCAATTACTGAATTTTTACAGCAGACTGTGTAAAATGTCTTCTTTTAAGCCACTCACCAGTAGTGAAGGCACCAATAAGCATAACATCAGAGTATAATATTCTCCGAGATACTTGATTTGAAATGCTGATTATTTTTTTATTTCAAAGTATGTATTGGGAAGATAGGTGGACTATCTAGGGAGTGGAATTTTGATATATGTAATCACTGTGATCTTGCTTTTCTGTTCTTTTCCCAGTGATAACTCCCTATTTCCAGGATCTCACCAGTCTTTGAAGGGCAAAATCAAAATAAGTGATTGTGTTGTTTAGTTCCAGGAAACTAAAATTACATGTTTATCTGTGCCAGGTTACTGTACATAACTAACTGCATTTCTTTTTCAGCAGTGTTTCCCTACGCTTTTTTTAAATACTCAGATTCCATGTTACCATTTATTTCCAGGTAGATGATGAAGAGCTACAGGATGAGCCTCTCCAGATCACAGTTCTTGATCATGATACCTACAGTGCCAATGATGCCATTGGCAAAGTGTACATAGACATTGACCCTTTGCTCTATAGTGAAGCAGCTACTGTTATTTCGGGATGGTTTCCAATTTATGATACTATTCATGGTAAGATTTGCTAATTTAAAACAGTCTTGTTTGAGCTGTAATCTGCTTCTTATAATCTTCCTTTCTGCAAGCTGTCTTCAGAAATTTGTAATAATTTTAGCTTTGGGAATGGAAAGCTACTTTCCTGGCTTTTTTTTCTTTTTTCCCCTCTCTTTATTTCTGGCATGAAGATATTTCTGTCATGATAGTTTAGCCTAGTGCTTGGCAGAATGCCTTCCATAGGACTTGTGACAAGTGGAAAACAATCTTCACTTGGTATTTAAAGTAGTTACTGCAAAAATCACAAAGAAAAAAAGACCCAAACATACTTTTCCAGTTACCATGTGTTTACTAAACGAATATAATTTTGCTGAAGTTACTTGGGGTGTGTCTTCCTGGGATTTGGGATAAGCTTTATTTGAGATCAAGGGACAGGATGTGACGTATCTTCAAAGGATTAAACTCCTTTTCCCTGCAGTAAGCGCTCTCAGTGCTAGGTAGATTTCATGAGAGTGGCTTCAAGGTATGAGAAAATGAAGTTAATCAAACAGCTTTTGTCTTGGAAAGTCCATGTCACTTTACTGCATTTAACTTGCTGCTAAAATACCTTGGTCCAAAACATCTTTGTGGTTGCCTTTAACTCCTTGTTCATTATTCAGTGTGAATTAAATGACCTATGTTAACAGCTAATTATATATCATTGCTGGGAAATAATTAATGGTGTTTACTAGATGATCATCATAACTGATGCCAGGTGTTTTTTATATTTAAATCAGTTATATCAAAGAGGGTTTTTTTGAGAAATACTGCCTGTGTTTTTCTTATTTATCCTTTTATTCTGTGCACATTTTCCTATTGTACGTTTTCTTTGGAAGCTAAATTAGGTGAACACTTGTCTCAGGATGTGTACAGCTTGTAGGTCAGAGAGATTTCTCTATATTTTTCTAGATCTGTTGGCATTTCACAGCTTTTTTTCTATTTAAATAAAATTAGAATTAATATATCTTCATGCTTGTAGTACTAGATTCCAGTTACCCTTTCTTTTGGTAAACAGTAATTGATGCTTCCTTAAAAAAAATCATAATGTTCTTAAATTCTTATTAATTTTTTTTGGCACCTCAACATGATTAACTGTAAAAGTATATGGACCTGAGGCACTTCTGATGCAGTAACTGCTTCTTTCTATTGGAATTTTAGAATTAGATCTAGCTGAGTTTATTGCAATAATATCTTGAATTGAACAACGAGTCTAATGCTGTTTTTTTGTCATATACTTATGTGATAAAGGCTTCTGAAGTCACTAGAGATCAGACTCATCAAGAAGTTTAGTCCTCAATATGTCAGAACCTGTAATATGATTTTGTTACTGGGTGGTGAAAAAAGCAGAAAAAGCTCAAAATAGGAAAGTAGAAGAGTCAAAAATGAACAGCTGTGTGTTAGGAAATATTCCATTATTAGTAAGGTTTAATCATGACCCAAAACTAAGCTTATTTTTTATGTATTTCTTCTCACAGTTAAGGTATTTTGTAAACAATTACTGTGCCACTTTGTGGTTTTAGAAAGAACCATGCATTTTTCTTATTTGGTTGAACTTCATAGAGTGGCTTTACTGCAATTTTGAAACTGTTTTGGGCGGAAAATTGAGCAGAAAGAGCACTTGTGCCTGGCAGCAGAGGGGCCATTGCAGCACCAGGAGGCCAGTGGCTGCTCTTTCCTGGTCCTATCTTTCTCCTAAAGTCCTGTTTGGTGTGGCAGGTACCTAAGGACTGTTGCTTGCATTGCTTCAGCCTCGAAAGCTTGGCAGAACTAGACACTTCTTCTCAGTTGTCATCTCTGCAGCAGATCTGAGAGGCAAAGATGTGTCTTCCTGCTCCCCTGAAGCAGCCTGGAGTTGTCAAGTGAACTGCCAGTTGATTATAGTACGTTATTTGCAGAAAACCTGACTCAGTGGTGGTAGAAACTGCACTGATTGCTAATAATAGGGAATAATTAATAGGGATGGTTTTGTATTGGTACAGCTTCTGGTATTTCATGTTGTTTTTTATTGATAGGTATACGTGGGGAGATCAACGTGGTGGTGAAAGTAGATCTCTTCAATGATTTAAACAGATTCAGACAGTCATCCTGTGGAGTCAAATTTTTTTGCAGTAAGTAGAGGAAAAAAGTTTATTGGAACAGAAAATTTCCCTCCCTTATTTTCTTTCTTTATCTATTTTGTCAGTCTACCTTCTATCACCAGCTTGTTGCATAAGCCCAGTGGAGATTACATTGAAGCCAGTAGCAAATGAATAGAATTGTTTAGTTTGCTCTTCTTTTTAAATACGTTTTTACTGTCCATATTTCAAAATAATGTAAATAACTGATTTTTATTCTTTTAACCCCTGTAACTTCCAGTTCAGTGCTTGTGCATACATATATGGTGTTATTTTGGGTCTATATCCTGTTAGAGACAAAAAGTGAGAAAGTTTAATAATGGGATATGTTATAACTGATACACCGAACAGTTACCTTACCAGTGTTCCAAGATCTCCCAGAACAAAACTGCTTGGGCATGTCCACAGAAAATCACGTGGATAACTTTCTGAAATTGTTCATATGCCCTTTTATGTGTAATTTTATTTCTTCTTGTAATTCTTGGCTCATAGGCTTATGTCCTACATCTTTTATATGTTTTGGGTTTTTTTTAACAGCTACATCTATTCCTAAGTGTTACAGAGCAGTAATAATTCATGGATTTGTGGAAGAACTTGTAGTTAATGAAGACCCAGAATACCAGTGGATAGACCGAATTCGTACTCCAAGGGCATCAAATGAGGCTAGACAAAGACTTATTTCACTCATGTCAGGTATTCAGTCATGTGGGCTGTAATGGTTATTGCTGCTTTTAAAAATATTCACCATTTAAATAAGTGACTTGCTTAAGATTGAATATAATTTTTGGGATTAATTGTGCTTATTTTTTTCAGTTCACAGTGTCTTCTGTTTCTGAGGATTATATTATTCTAACTGATGGCTAATATGACTGATTTTTATTTCCCTTTTCTTTGGTGAAGCCATGCTGCTTTTAATTTGTTGGTTGCTTTTAATATGTGAAACTTTTTTGAAGATGTTCTTAACCCATATGAAGAATATTACTAGAATTTTGATGAGACAGTTAAAATGATGAGTAACTCCACCTTCTTAGACTACTTTGAAGTATGTGAATAAATATACACCATCTCAGATATAGTGTCCATTAATACTGATGTTATCCATCCCATCTGATTGAAGTCAATCTTGGGTCATTGTTTCTCAAGCATCTCCTGTGAGGAAAGGCTGAGAGAACTGGGATTGTTCAGCCTGGAGAAGAGAAGGCTTTGGGGTGACCTAATTGTGGCCTTCCAGTGCCTGAAGGGAGCCGATAGGAAAGATGGAGAGAGACTATTTACAAGGGCGTGGAGTGACAGGACAAAGGAGAATGGCTTCAAACTGAGAGTAGGTTTAGATTAGAAAACAGGAAGAAATTCTTTACTGGAGGCACTGGAACAGGTTGTCCAGAGAAGATATGGATGCCCCATCCATGAAAGTGTTCAAGGCCAGGCTGGATGGGACTCTGAGAAAGGGATGGGAATGAGATGATCTTTAAGATCCCTTCCAACCCTTTGTGCCAGTGAGGATTTTTTCAGTTTGTTAAGAGAGGATTTTGGAAGTCTTTCATTTTCGTCAGAAGAGATATATTTTCCACCTAAGTATGACCAAGGCAATCTAGCTACATAGATCAAGGCAATTTTTTTTTTTAAGCATCCTGCTAAGTAAGCATCAGTAAGAGACCAGTGTGTTGCAGTTGGTCTTTCAGTCCTTATGTGCAGCTGATAGAGATGTGACAATCTTTTGTTTGCAGTGGGACAAGGCAAAAGGTACAAATTAGGTTGAAACATGCTTGAATAAGTTTGTAAATAAAGAAATTATAGATGCCTATCCACGTAGGTTTTAAAGATGTTACATTGTTCTGAACTGTATGAAGGAGTATTTAGAATCTTACCTGAGTTCCAGGACACATCTTGATTGTCTTGTTCTCTCTAAATAAATAGAAAAAGGAAAAAAAACTAATGAAAATAGAAAGTAGAGGGAAAAAATTCTGAAATAATGTGTTGTTTTGGCAGTCAGAGTGGATTTGGAGAAAAAAAGCTGTGCAAGACATTGGTATCATACTATGTTATAGAAGGCAGAGATGGTGACCAGCTCCTTGGCATAACTGTGTAGCATTGGATTTATTACCTGTTCTACTGACTTCGCTGGCAATTCCAAAAGCAGAGGTCAAAGACCACAAAAGATAGTAGCAAAGTTCACTGCAATTATGAACTCTTTACCTTTTGTTTTGTAGGTGAACTGCAAAGGAAGATTGGCTTGAAGGTGCTTGAAATGAGAGGAAATGCTGTTGTTGGTTATTTGCAGTGTTTTGATTTGGAGGGAGAGTCTGGACTTGTAGTGCGAGCCATAGGAACAGCCTGCACGTTGGATAAATTAAGTAACACATCAGCATTTTTACCTGCATGTAACTCCCCATCCAAAGAAATGAAGGAGTAAGTATGAATTAGCAGCTTATAGGGAAACAAGTTTCACCTCTCTTCTTTTCATACTCATTCAGTTTTACATGACCGGTGTGATTTGGTTTTTTTCCCCAGAATTTGTTTTTCTTTTGTAGTTTTATTTGTCTGCAGCTTGGTTTATATTCCACAACCTTGAAATGTTTTAGGTTGGATTACTTGTTATTTCAATAGAAGCTGGAGTGGTAATCCTTACTTAAGATGACTTGTTTGAATTTATATAGCAATGATACTACGTATCCTTGGGTTGTGATCCACCAGTTTAACTGACAGTCCTGCTTTGACTCTGTACAATAAACCTTTTTATGAGAGCTTATTAGGGTGTACTTTTGGTTCAAGTTTGAGTGTTTATGCTGAACATGTAAGAAGAGATGAATTTTGAATTCAGACAGGCCTGTCAGTGATTTAGATAATGACCCCGAAGAGGTCTCATCTTTTGTTGTGTGCTTTCCCTTTTACTGTTGCAGAACAACAGTAGGACTATGGCAAAACAGGTAGACAGTGAACTTGCAGAGAAAACTTTTTCTGATGAAAGGTAGAATTTTGTGATCTTTGTCATATCTACTGCAGCACAGTTTGAATGCAATTTTTTTGGTATGCCTAGAAAGTAATGGAAGTATACTTGCAGTCTTCTTCACACTGTTACTACTTTATTGCTTGGATAAGTTTTCTGTTCGGTAGAGCAGTCCAATTTCTGGAAGATAGAACAAAAAAGTGTACTACATATGCTGTGTTTCTAGAGATATTAATTGAAGTAGCCATTTTCAGTGGCTTGAACTGTTGGATCATTGCAGTAGAAACTAGATGTTTCTGTTGTGCAGGCATCAATTGCTCTGCAAAGTACTGCAAAATGTGCCCTGACTTCTAAAAATTAATGGTTCCTATTTCAAATTGTAGCTTTTTTAACTTGTCTTAATTTAAAAAATTGCTGTCAAAAGAACTTCTGGATACAGTGCAGCATAAAAACAGTGGTGATTTAAAAAGAAAAAAGGTAGACCTGGTAATTATCAACGTGAAAAGCATCCATAAATAAATTGGTAGTTTTCACTCTGCAGCAAAATGTGGAAATTCCACCTCCCAAATTATCCGTGTTCAGCTTGGTGGTGGATATTGTCTGAGTTCAAAAAATGGGAATGTTTCCCTAAAGCAGCAAAATCAACTAATGCTTCTTATTCTTGGCTTTACTAACTTGATGCCCTGTTGCCAGAGAATCAATTATGCATTCACAAGCTAGTGCTTAAGCTGTTCCTTTCTCTCTTTTTATTTCATCTGGACCTCTTGCATGCTAGGAATTTAAATTCTTAGAGTCTGCTTAGAGTAAGAGATCTCCTCTAGCTAAACTTCCCTGAAATCATTGATAACATAACCTTGCAACCTGTTTGTATGTATTGTTTTCTTTTCTTCCACCTTGGCTGCAAATTCTCTCAGGTCTCCGCTGGTTCATCCGCCAAGCCATGGATGCCGCTCGACTCACAACAGCCCAATTCACACTGCTACTGGCTCACGACTTACTCAGAACTTCTCTGTGTCTGTTCCCACTCTCATCTACACTGGTACGAGACTGCTCAGACTCCAGAGCTGGGGCGAGGCAGGCCACAGGCACAGTGGTCGCAAAAGGGCAGGCAGGCAGGCAGTGTAGGCAGGTACCACCCATCTTTCCTCCCTCATTTTCTCATGGAGACACCTTCTGTTGTCAGTGAAGAACTGCTCAGTGTGCAGCTGCTGAAACAAAGGCGATAGTTTCTTGAAAATGCATCGGAGTCTCTTCCACACAGCCATGCTCTTCATTTCAACACACTTGCTTCCTGAGAAATTCAGTGAAAACGAAGTTGGTATATCTGGGAAATGTTCATACTGTACAGTCATTGGAGAAAATCACATTTTGATTCGAGTTCATAATTGCCTTCAAGCATAATTCTGATATGGTATTTAGGCTTTAAAGTGGTTATAGGAAGGGTCTGTGCTGTTTGTGGAAGAGATGGTTTTGGAAAGCAGGTAAGTCAACCTGGTGCATAAGTGAACTGTTTGTCAATATAGTTGTTCCCATAAAGATTCTCCTCTTTGCTCTGTTTTTAGCTGTGGCATGCTGCTGATGCTATAGGATAAGGAAACGTTGGGTTTTTTTCCTTAAAATGCATATGTGTGTATATACATAAATGTATAAATATGTATAAACACAAATATAATTTGAAATCATTTTTTCTTTATCAAACTAACTCAAAGCATTGTGTNCACATCTCATGCCTTTCATTTGGCTTAATTGTTTCATTGTAGATTATCAGCATCTATCTCTAGGATGCTGAATGGGTAAAACAGCATTTCTTTGCCTCTGGCCTCATCCCCAGTCTCGCACCTAAGGAATAGCTGCTGGCCCTGCCCCAGTCCCATCCTGGTGTTTGGATCATGCTGCTGTCAGCCAGGTCCTTTGGCACAGGATTACTGAATATGTTTCCACCTTCTTCTGGCAGGATTCCTTTCAATGAAGATCCCAATCCCAATACTCATTCATCAGGACCCTCCACCCCTCTGAAAAACCAAACCTATTCCTTTTCACCTTCCAAGTCCTACAGTCGACAGTCCTCTTCTTCTGACACAGATTTGAGTTTGACACCCAAAACTGGTAAGGCGCTTCCACCCACTTTTTGTTTAATTTGTGTTTCTCTTTTTATATTTTCATTCAACCCTTTTTTGCTTTTTGGCATTTAAGTTATCAAAATGATGTGGGAATTGGAGACTTCATGTAGCACACACCTCAAGCTCAAAAGGTTTTCTGTAGGGCAAAATTTCAATCCTGCCTGTTACTTCCACTGTCCTGGCTAACATTAAAATGACTTCTGTAACACAACTGTATTCAAGCCAAAATAAAACATCTTGGAGCGTTAAGGGAGTCCTAAGTAATTACCTTTTTCTTATTTCCTCCATTTCATATCACAAGTCATGGGAGTACATTCCTCACCACAGTGTCAAGGATGGTGTCACTAAAACTGTGTAGTCTTCAAGCCTCATGTGTTGTGCTATAAATGTACTGCATACTTTTCTCTGATTTTTATCTCCTTTTTGCAAATACAATACTGGAATCATAGCAGCTGCTGTCTTTTTATTCTCCTGGTATGTAGAAATGGCATTACATACATAGTATACACTCTGAAAGTGACTTAAATCACATTACAAGTAATTCCAACCATTTTCAAAAAGCATTTTTCTTTCTCCGTTGGTCTGTCATAATTTTTCCAACTTGTTTCCTCTCTCCTTTTTTTTTTAGTCTGTGGTTAGAATCATGTTAGTAATAATGTCAGCACAACTCAAAGAATTAGTGTCTGTTTACTCTCCATTATGTGACAAATGCTCTGAATTTTGCTATCATAGGGCAAAATATTTTGCAGAATTGTTTATAAAAGTTTAGTTACTCCTTAAAGGATGTTTAAATTGTGGTATTTGAAGCTCAGAACGTTCTTGTCTCCATCTAATTAGACAATTTTTTGGCATATTAAAGCAGGTGATCCGGCTTTACTTGATAGCACCCCTTTCAAGAATTCTTCCTAGGAAAGAAGTTATATGTTGCATTCAAATGGAGCTGTATTAAATATTTTACCCAGTTTATTCCCTAGATATCTGTTAAAAGTGTTCCCAGTTAGGAAGCTGTCTTTTGTAGTCCTATCTTCTCTGTCCCGTTTTTAAAACAAACAGACAAAAAACAGTTTGGGGGTTTTTTTGTCCTTAAATTGTGACTGTTTTGTGGGTGCTGATCACTTGTTTAAAGGACATGCAGATATAACTGGGATGTTTATGACTGCAAATTCATGCATTTGGTTTACTGAATATTGGAAAACCTGTTTCTTTTGAGGGGATTTTCCATGGTAAGGATCATGTAATGTAAAGCATTTAAATGTAACAGAGATAGTCATCTTTATAGATGTAAATGTTCTAAAGTTAGGAATGTGGCAACTGTGAATTTGTTAAGGTTTTAAAGCAGCAACCGTACATCCTTCCTGGCAATATTATGTAGGTGGATGGACCTCCTTGTTTTTAGTCAGTTAATTCAGAACTGAAACAGATTATGTAATTGGTAGCTCTTATTTTTAGAGATTTTTCAAGTATGTGAAGATAGCTTTTAGCTATCCTTTTAGTACTAAAGTTAACTGGGCCTAGTCTTGCTTACTAGCACTGCCTTTTTAGCAGCTTTTAACTCCAATACTGAAACCTGTCCCAAGAGGATTTGCTCATTGCATTTAAAAATTATGTATCTTGATATGACAAACTCGATTTTGAATCTTAACAGATTAAAAGGACAGATTAATGCCAATTTAAATTACTCTCTTGAGTCATTTGTGTTACCTTTTACTAAAAATTTGATGCTGTACCAAAGATGCTTGCGTAACATACTAAATTCAGTATGTTGTTTTTAACAATTCACTGTATATGTTTAGACCCCTCTTTTCACTTCACAAGACTGTTACTAAATTGGAATATTTCAGTGTGAAAGCTGGTGATGTTAGTGTTTAAAAAAAGCTAGAGAAATGCAGACTTCTCATGTGGCACATAAAACATTTGTCAAATTCAAGATACCCATTACTTGGATTGGCTGATATGAAAAATGAAGTATTTTCTGATATTTCTGCAGTATATTGTATTCTCTTTATTTCTCAGATGGATAGCTTGTGTGTTCACCTCTGTAAGATGGAGACTAACCTGGAGAATGAGTGCAGATACCACAATTTCACAGTAGGAGTAACAAAATAGAGAAGGTTGAAACTTGGATCTTCTTAAGTGTCTAGTTTTCAGTAGCTCCAAATCAGGAGAGTGTTACCTTAATGTCTTTTGTGAAATACAGCTGTGCTAGTGTTGCCCACTCTGGTCTATAAACACATATGCTGAAAAAGCTTGTTTGGGTTTGAAGTTAGACTTCTGCGAGTAGTGATGTATTTTCTACCACTGCAGATTAACAGAATCAGGCTGACAAAAATCATGATGTATTTTAATCAGGTGGCACCTTTTGATGTCAAATAGTATATGTTTGGAGGAAATTGAGAAGGTGGGAACTCCTTTTCTTTGTGGGAACTTAGACTTTTACAAGATTTATTACTCTAGAAAATCATAAAACAAATCCATGACCTCTCTGGAAAATAACTTTTTCTGCCTAAATAATGAAAGTGATCGGATTAAGTGTGTGCTAAGACTGTGTTACTTTTCTTTTACTCCATAATATTTGTTATCAAATTTTGTTTGAAATTTAAAGTAGGTGTTAGATTACCATGGCTTTAAAAAAAATTAATTTCTAAACAAAATTAAGTCATGATTTTTAAAAACATGCTTCTCATTCACATTGTGGAGCTGTCATTCCATTTATTTGTATGTTGAGGAACAGTTTAGCAGTAAATGTTGATTCATTTAGAGAAAACAAAAATGCTTCATTTTGATTTCTTTTGTCCGTTTCTTTAGTCATCTGAATCTACATCTCTTTGTCTCTATTACTTTCCTCCACAGCACCTTCCCCACAGGGACCTAGGATTTTCCTGTTTCCCAGCTCCCCTACACTCTCTTGTGATTCCCCACATCTTAAAAAGTCCTGTCTTCTCTCGGGGTCTAGCATTAAACCTAGCCATGTCAGCCCAGTTGTTCTGAGGAAAAGTGTTTCTTTCACTGAAGAGCTGCTTCTGGCTGCTTCTGGTAGGATCTATCTATTATGGCCTTTTAAACAAACTTTTAAGGAAATGTTGTTGTTATTTGATACAGGGGCAATTAACACCCAGCCTTCTATAACCCTGGTTTTGCTCAGTTAGCCTCTGAAAACTGCTGGCTACATGACTACTCATCCCATCTCTCACCTCTGCCCCAGAAGCTTGAAACAGCTTCAGAATTACTCACAGGATTTGAAACATGTAGCTTATGCTACGGGACTCTCTCCTTTACCCTTGAAAAATTTCTTCTGGTAATTGGATTAAAATAATTTACCATTTTTTTTTTAAATTGCCTGCATTCTCTTCACTTTGTTGTTCCTGTATTTTGCATGGAGCAAATGCTCCTTGCACTTGCTCATTAATGCATTCATATTTTGTTGAAATAATGGTTATCAGATGGCTAGCAACTCTGCTTTTTCATTTAATCTTTTAAACAAAGCCTGTACTTTTTATTTTTACTGCCCATTTTTCCATTTCACTGACATGCATTACTTTCATAGATTTGAATTAAATAGTTGGTATTACTGCTTTTTTTTTTTTTTTCCTGTAGAAGCTATTTTGGTTAGTTTGTATTTTTTGAGTTTGTTTCATGTCCAGTATTTATGCTCTGTTTGTCTGTATTTATTGTTGTATAGTCCCTGGCAATGATGTTTAGAATCAATGCCAAAGAGTAAAAGCAATTAAATCTTGTTTAATGGGACTATACAGATACTAATATTTTTGTTTCCTTATCCAAGAACAGCTAAAAATACTTGTTGAAAATTGTAGTATATTTTTATATCTAATTATATGGTAATAGTAGCCTAGTAACTCTTGAAAATGAATGAATTTATTAATTAATCTACGTACATTATTAAGTCTGGTATTATTTCTAGATCTCCCAGTCTGGTTAAAATGAGTAACTGCACTTCCATGTATACTTAGAGTTTTGTTGACCTTTATGAGATGCTTGATCAGAAGAAAAAGGAAGTTAGCAAGGAACTGTTATGTTAAATTAGTTACAAATTCTGTAAAAGAAAATCTTGCCTTCATTCATAACTGTTTGCACTGTGGTGTTTGTATTTCATCCTGCTCCTGACACCTTTTTGTTCTTTATGCTGTGCTTTCCTATACAACTTAGAGGTTTATTTTTGCTTTGTCAAATTAGCCCTGATGGCTTTAGATACAAGGAATACCAATGGTAGTATGTCTTTGTGCATGAAATATTACCAAGAAAATCTGATTCACCAGCATTGTGTTTATTTTAGGAAAAACACAATCTTGGTATGTGATTGCTTTTGTGATTTGTAACCATAGAGCACATAATTTACTGTCATACACATAACCTGCATCTCAGCACGCTCAGTCAAGGTACAGGTCCTTGGTAACAGGTAATTCAGTAGCAAAGATATCTATGTATTTGATAAACTTTCTTGGGAGAAGAATTCCTGTAGTGGCGGGTAAGGGTGGAAATAAATCTGAAAGAAGGAAATAGAGAATATTATGCAAAATCAGAATTCATCTCTTATTTTCATTTACAGATAATCTGCAGGTCATGTGTGTGCAAATACCACAATCAAATAAATGTGGCAGTTTTAAAGGCTGAGCAGTCACCCTTAGCTTATGTGAAAGAATCAGATGAGTGAATATTTCATTGCGTAGATATTAAGAAAATAATTTGTATTTTTTTTCTCAGTTTGTTTCAAATTAAAGGATGTGCATTGCTGTTGTGATTTTCTTTTTGTTCTTAATCATGTGTTATGTAACTGCTGCTGTAATTATGTGTACAGTCTCCCACCCATGGTTAGGAAAGATGATTTACTCTGAAACTGTTAGCCAAATTTTTATTACTTTTATTTAAAAAAAAGAAAAGTAATTATAGTAGCGAGAGATACTTAACTAAAAGTTACATGTCACCGGAAACAAATGCAAGCCCAGATCTTTTGGAATTGTTTTTAATTCAGATTGGCAGCAGAAAAAGATCTTGGATTTGGGAGGTTTGTCAAAATGCTATAAAACCACTGCTAGTCATGTGAAAACCAAACACTGGAACACTCCTCCCAAACCCAAATTAAACTGTAACACTTAGCTTTTTTCTTTCCCTTAAAATTGAAATTATGGGGATAATTTGGCTGTTTTCAATGACTGTTGTATATATTGTTTAATTAGCTATGGGTTACAAATTATAATATATGTTTCTTTGAATGTCATTTGTACTGATACTCTTCAGGAATGGGCAGTGGGAGTGCTGGAAAAGAAGGGGGGCCATTTAAAACTCTTTTAAGACAACAGACGCAGTCAGCTCTGGAACAAAGGGTAAGGCATTTTATACTTATGTTTCCAATCTACTAAAGTTAAAATGTAGCTTGTAGCAAGTTAAATGTTTCTTGTTACTTTCTGTTTAAAAATATGGGTAACTTTTAGGCCGGAAAACTTACTCCAAGTGTTGAATGTGTAGCCCTTAAATACACAAATTATTACATTTTAATATATTCCTAAAGCATTAAGAAAAAGGGAGCAATTAACTATGAACAGCACTCAAGTTGATGTTAAAAGAAAAAGTTATAGCAAAAATTACTGTTAGTTGGTTTCTGTAAGTTACTGATGCATGTGAAAGTTTAGTACTTAACTAAATAAATGATGGTAAAGTTTTTACAGAAGCCAGATTCAGAAACATTGGAATAGCTTTGAACAAGGTAAAAACCCATTTAGAATTGGGAAGGCACTTAGTTTTGGGAAATGGAGTAGGTGCCTAATTTAGCCTTCATTAAAGGGTAAATGAAATGTGTATGCATGTAGCCTTTAAATGGGAACTTAAACCTGAACTATCTGCCAAGCAAAAAAAGGCTTTATACATTTAAGCTTTTCCTCTGTAGGACTAAAAATGCCATCCATTACTAGGCTAAATAGACTGTATAGTAAGAATAGTGTCTTTAGTTCTTTGTTTATTGTTGAAATGAGTCAAAATGTTATTAATGAGGTGTCTTGAAGGAAGAAATGTCACTATTTACCTATT
This sequence comes from Scytalopus superciliaris, assembly GCA_013400415.1. NCBI lineage: Eukaryota > Metazoa > Chordata > Aves > Passeriformes > Rhinocryptidae > Scytalopus > Scytalopus superciliaris. The sequence goes on along the minus strand of VXBX01009582.1, from coordinate 1,407,336 downwards.
GAGAAATAAATGCAAGTTTAATTACAATTTCTGAGTACGTGAACTACTAACATAGAACCATAGATGTTTGTTGAAAACTGCATCACCTACATCTGTGAAATATAAGTGAATAGCTGTTACTTTGAGCAGGTGGATGATTCTCTTCTCATTTTTTGTGTTATCCATTGCTAAGGGAGGATCGCCTCATAGGTTCTGTAGAAGGCGGGTATGTTTGAAATCATTGCGTGACTCTTTGTAGCCCTTTCTTCTTGTACTGAGGATTTCTAAATAATTATTTGAAATATTTTCATTTTCTTCTTTGAGGCTTTACAGATTTCTTTGTAGTCTTGTTTATGCAGGATTTTTTTTTGTTATTTTTAAGAGCTTTCATCAGATCAGCATAATTTTGCTTAGTATTTTGCATGTTGATACATTTCAGTTAAAGTTTTAATTTATATATAAATACAAATCCATGGCTTTCTGCTTTTAGTGTTTTAATTTGGCAAAAAGAATGCTTTAAAAAGAGCCTTTTCTTTTGTTTACCTTTGATTTTGCTAGCGTTTCAGGCATTTCATGGCTGATCTGTTATTTCCTTAGGAAGCTTTTTAAAGGCAATAAAAATGTAAATTAAGACCACTTAATGTATTTTTAGAGCTTGAATTATTTGCATATTATTTTGGTAAAGCCTGTGTGTTGTCTAGTAGAAAGTACTGTAAAATGGGATGGAAATGTGTTGAGCGTGCTATTGATAATGATGTAGCAACGCATGTGGACTGTTAATTGATGTAATATGTTCTTTCTGTCTTCTCAAAATTTCTTATTGAATGTGTTTTCACTATGGTGTTACCTCTTATAGTTACCTTAGAGTTGAATTACTTAAATAGAATGAATAATGTATAAGCTACTTTGTCTGTTTTAATATTGCACACATAAGTAGTGTACTCTAGTTACATGTCTGGATTACTTAGGGAAGCACTTATTTGGGAAAACAAAGAATAAATTCAATATGTTCAATATATTTCCACGTGTATTAGAGATATCATGGAATCACAGAATGCTTTGGGTTGGAAGAGACCTTCAAGGTAATTTTGTTCCAACCCCTGCCATGGACAGGGAATTTTCCACTAGACCGGGTTGCTCAAATATGAAGTTCTTTTGAGCCCTACTTAATTTATTTGGGTATATGTTAATGCTAAGGCACATTAAAACCAGTTAATTTAACTGGGTGTCTCCACAGCTTTTTTTAATCAAATGTGGGTTTAAGGTGTTATTTAAATAACCCTAATTGCAAACAGCACAGATTTTGCTAGAAGGGTAATCTTACTCAATTTCTTCTGTGAAAATACACCAGCTGTGTAAAACTCACATGTATTACTTTGTAGATTAATAACTTTTAGCAATTCACGGGATGCCTGTAGATAACAAGTGTAACTGTAGCACACCTACCTGTATGTGTATTTTTAACTATGAGTGAATACACTGTATTTCCATCAGTGGGAAAATCGGAGTTTACTACTCTTAAAAAATTTAGCCTGTGTTTTTGTAGAAATGGTCAAATGCTGCTCTCGATGGTATTTCATTTCTCTGCTGACCTCAACTTGGACCAATGCTATTTTATTCTTCCACATTTGAGTTCTGCAAGTGCTTGAGAGATCTTTACTGCTGCCTTTTCAAAGTGGGGATCTGTTGATCTTCATCTCTGAAGGGCATTGCTGGATACCTGTTGTGTTAGAGTGCAGTTCTCTGGGTGTTTCCTTTGGCTGAAATCCGGACTTAATTATCTTTTCTTTCCAGTGACTTCTTATCCAGCCAATCCCCTCAGTTCAGTTCAAGGAGAACTGTGAGCTTGTTTGGCCATTTTGTGAGATGGCACAGTAAATGTGCTTAGGATAAAAATAATTCAGCCAGGAAATTACCAGTATCTTAGTGTGGACCAGTTCCCCACTCTGGTTCAGCCACAAAAGCTCTGTAAGCACACCTGAGCATTATCTGAGGGAGGGTTCAACAATGGGAATGAGAGAATGGCTGGAAGGAAGTTGGAGAACTGCTTCAGCTGGCACTAACACCAAAGGATGTGTGTGTAGCCTTGTTCCATGTGCTTTTTCATTATTTTGTGTGTCTCTGTATGAAATGTAGTTCTAAAAAGAATGCTAGCAATACATGTATGTGTATACACAGACATTTTAAAACATTTTATTAGGCAAATATTTATGAGAATTTTATTGGAACCTTATCAAACATCCCCCAAATACCAACTGTAAAATCTCTGGTGCAAGGGTTAAACCAGTGACAGTCTTTCAGGATCTGTGTAGTCTATGACTGTGAAGTGGCACAGTGAATTGCTGTTGGTAAAATGATTGATCATCTTCAGTTGTAGCTTGGAAACTTTCAAGGTCATCCTGTTTTGTCACACAGTGGAATACTTTGCTTCAATCACCTTGATGTAAAGATAGTCTTTTGCAAATTTTAGTAATAGAGGAGATTTATAGTATGGAAACACAGCATCTGGTTCTTATGAAATCTTTTCCAGTCAGTAACTATAGTTGTATAATTTTGAAGTGTTATGGATTACCACATGAAATTGAGGCAGGAACTAGTATTTGAGTAATGTAATAATAAAATGCTCAAAACCTCTCAATGAGCTTAAAAAAGAAAAAAAAGGGATAAAAAAAAGAGGTGCCATCTTATGAAGCAGTGGAGTTCCATCTGTGTCAGACTGCATGAGAAACCTCAAGGAATCATGTCAAAATGGTTCAGCGAGTCTGATACCCAGATTTGTCTGTGGCTGAAATTAACTGGTAGGTCATAGGTCTAATTTCATCATGTATCTTAATACAGACTTGCAAGTATTGATGTATTGATTGAGATAAAACCATATTATTCTTTGAGGTTTTATTCCTGGTTTGTAGTGTAGAGAATCAGACAAACTGGAAGTGTGAACATGTTAAAATTACTTGTAGTACATAGCCTTATGAAAATAAATGAAAGTAACTTCTGAATCTCCATATAGGTTAGAAAACATTGGATTTGCCTAAGCTTTTAGAGCATGGAGTGTTCACTCCATACTGCTTTAGAACAGTGTGAGTTTGAGTATATGTATATATGAAATACAAATGTAGTATAGGCCTAATGGAATCTCATATAGGTGGGATATGCAGTAAACCTTTTTGATTTCTATAGTTCTGGCAAAGCTAGTATTTCAAATGCCATTAATGTGGGATGGCTATATTCAAGGGACAGAGCAGGTGTGTATGTTAGATATTTAGAGATAAGTTAGGCAGAATGGTGTCATGGAATTCTACAGGGAGAAATATTTATCAGCATACTTGAGAATTACTGAGCAGTTGCTATTACAGAGCCACAGTGAAATAGACTTCCAACAAAGTGTTGATGTACTGCATTTTTTTCATTCTTCAGCATGAAAGGCATTCAGAAAAGGAGTTCAGAATGTTATAATCAGGGCTTTTTTGACTATTCTGGTAACTTGCAAGGCACTTTGATCTGTTAGAACCTTTTGGGGGAATCTTTACTATAATCCTCTCTGGAGATCCATCAGTGCTCCTGAAGACACACGCAGTCAAGCAGGTTTGCAGAATCCTATGATGAAATCTTCCTGCTCTTTAATTGGATCATAAGGCATGCCTGCAGGTTTTGGTGGGGTTTGGGGTTGCTTTTTTTTCTTCTTGTGGTTGTTGGTACTATGGTTGCTGATTTCAAAGTTTGCCTCTTAATTTTGAAAGTCTAAGCCAAAAGAAAGTCCAGAAAACTTGGTTTGTAGGACCTTTTAAAAGAGTCCTCGTAACAAGGGCAGTGAGAATTCTGGTACTGATTTTTAAATTTAGATTGGGTTTTAATTTAAGAGGACTTTTCATGCCATGTATTGCTGGAAGACCCATGATCCTCATTTAATCAGCAGCATGTATGCTGTTTAGGTAGAAGCTCAGTTGAACTGTGCTGTTCCAAGTGCTTCAAGTATGTGAGAAAGGATTCTATCCTGTACTTTCTCTCATAAAATGATAGTATTTATTTTTTTCATTTATCCCATTATGATTATACAAACCATGATTGCATGATTTTTCTTTCATGTTGTTTTTGCTTCTCTGCATTTAGAATTTCTGAACATGAATTATTGCCTTTCCCCCATAGGTTTGCTATTATGGATGTATTAGACATTTCATAGAATGTCTCAGTAGAAAAGAAAATCTTCACTTTCAGGCTCAATTCCTTTGAATATGAATTTTTTCATCACGTGTAACATGAAAAATTGCTGTTATTACTTTGCCTCTTGTAGGAGCTACATTCTTGAATAGTTTTGGAAACTTCTCAACTTTTCATTTTACTTGTTAATTGGTAAAAACTAATTTATGCAAATTAATTGGAAGTGAATTTCCTAAGTTTAAGAACTTACAGTTGTATTTCAAAGACTTACGCTTTATTCTACAAGATGGATGTTTACTTTTATATTTAGAGCTTATGAGCAGAACTGTCCATTAATATTTTTCAGGTATGTTTTCCTGTAATAAGACATCATTGTTGCAAGACTACAGTTTGTTTCACCCTGTGCTTTGGAATCAAACTGCAGTCAGTTGTAACAATAAGTCCTAAACATGGAGTAAGATGTTTATCTTGTCTCAGCTAATGAGAGTAGATTTCTGTTGTTTAGCTGCCATGGTAAAAGTGCATCTATAGAGGCTTTGTTAACACAAGTGTGTAAAGTTTTGATTATTTATCACTATTGTTCTGAGAAACAACTCTATGGGGGAAAAGTATTCTTATATTGTATAGTACCTCTGCTTTTATGATACTCTGGGTATATGAAGACACCTGGTTACGTAGTGCTTAGTAAGCCTGAAAGACATGTTTGGCCTAATGTAACTGCTTTGCTTGTATTTCAGGGAAATTATCGATTCATTGCATGTTTATTGGCAATCACCAGTGGTTGGTAAGCAGTCATTTGATGTTTGTTTTTAATCATAACAGGAATTTCCATTTTTTACCCTGACGACCTTTCCACCAGGCTTTCTTGTCCACGTTGGTGGTGTTGTCAGTGCACGGTCTGTGAAGCTTCTGGATCGCATCCACAATCCTGGTATGTTAACACAGGAATGACTTCCTTGCACAAGGCCTGTTGTAATGATCTCCTGCTTCTAATCTTCATAACATATCAGCATTTGGAGAGTTACAAATCTATTCTAACAATGTATATTAAAAGCAATATTTTTCAGTCATTTAAGCTTGAAAAGTGAGTTACTCAGGGAGTTACTCATGAGTTACTTCTGGTTTTAGTGAGAAGCATTTCAGCAAGTTAAAGAAATAATAAAGTACTTTGAATCAGTAACTTTGCACTAAAACTGTCTTTGAATTATTGATGACTTAATTAATTGTTTTATCACTTTGTAGAATTAAAGCTTGATACAAATTTTCCGTTCAAACACAGATGAGATGAAATGCTTGATCTTAACTGTGAATGTTTTCTGATTTTCAGCTCCTTGAAAGCCTTAAGGACTAATGGCTACAATTTAGTTCAATACATGATTTTTAACCTCTTCTGATAAAACCTTTACAGCTTTGTTTCTCTTATTTAAAACCCTATACTGAACAGTACTTTAAGATTTTTTTTAATATTTACCTGGGAACCGCAGTACTAGAGCATGTGTCTTTTGCATGTTCTAGTTCTAATGTTAGAATTAGGCAACTCTGAAGGCTTGTTTTAGTCACTGAGACAAGATGATGAGTATGCTGTAAAAAGTTGGAGTTGACAGTGCACTTCAAAATGCAGAGGAGAGTAAAAATAGCACCTGTAGTGGTTTTGCATGCACTAGTCAGAAGTAATAAAGTTTGTGCAAATGCATCTTTAAAAGCAATTACAAAAATTAATCTTTTCTTTCTTCTTCCTGTGGCCCAAGGCAAGCAATTCTCCAAGCAGGTAGATTGTTGCTGATCTGAAGAGTCAAACTGGCAACATGAAATAAAATCCAGGACTTGACTGGAATTAAACACGTCTACTTTAAGGGATTTTTTAAAAGCATATGACTATATAGTACTGTTCTTTTTTTCCTATCTGTAAGATCTATTTATGCAGTGAACAGAAGATGAAAAGAAATGCCGAAGTATAATTTATATGTGAGTCTTCCCTTTCTTTGCCACAAAGTTATTTTAGCCTGCTGTATTTTCAACACAGGTCTCTTCTGTGCAAAATTTACAATGTGATAAATTTATTTAAGACAAAATGGAAAAAAATCTTCAGTTTTGTTTAGAAGCTTTGAAACTTATTCTCTTGCATTATGGACTGCTTTATTTTTACCAACTGACCGAAAGCAGGATAAGAAATAAGATAGAGATGCATGTTTGCACAGCTGCAGTGTTTTTGTGGGGCTTGAAGATTGCTCCTGACAAGTGAATGTAAAATGCATGATACTTGAAACTCAGTATGTTGCAAGAGGGGGAATGAAGACACATGGCTACGGGAGGGAAGGTGAAGTAGAAAAGAAATATACTATGGTTATGGTCATGAAGCATTTGAATCATACAAGTCTGTAAAATATTAAAGGAAGAAAATGAACTGGCAAATGAATAAACCAGGAAAATACAGAAGAGGAAAAAAACATTGGAAAGTGGATTGAGAACTTATCAATAAGATAATAATTGCTGTATACTGTACCCTTTGGTCACCCTAGTGCTAGATTGCTGTAGCATGCTCCTTTTTTCCCTTTCTATTTCAGCCTCTTATTAACTCTGCTGTCTGTGTCTTTCCAGTTCCTGTGGAGTGGTGTTGTCAATTGTGTTCTTGTTGGTAGTTTTTTTTTCACTATTCTGCTCCTATAACTGATCTACTAATTTGCTGTTTTGAACTCAGCCTTTGTCGGAATTATGGGTAACACAAGATCATACAAACTGCTAGACTGGAATAGTTTCAATTCAGGTATTTTACTAGTCATTCAGTACTACATATGCTGACAGAAATTATGGCAGCTCAGTGAAGTTCTTAGAAATGCTGTAGAATATTTAGGTTAACGCTTCAAAATTTAAGTCTGTTTAATCATCAAATGCCTAAATGTCATGTTTTAATGTTGTTAAAGGCTTTCTTTAAAATTGCAAACCATTGTTTTAGTATAAACTAGTATTGCTAAGAATAATTTAATATCAATCTGGAAAGCTGAATGTTCAGATATTTATTTTGTAGTAGCTTTCAGCTCAGCATCCATGAAGGAAGTAATTTAGGAAAAGAGAATGGATTCTTATTTATACAGTTGAGATCATGTCAGGTGTGATTTTTTTATTTTATTTTTTTTTTTGTAACTTTGCTTTGGCTTTTTGTTTGGCTTGGTTTGTTTTTTTTTTTTTTGTTTTTTTTTTTTAATTTACTGGGGCTTTTTTGGTTTATCGGTTTGATTTGGGGGTGGTCTCTTGGTTGGTTTGGTTTTTGCTTTGCATGAGCTTACACTTTCTTCAACAATGGCTGTACTTCTGTTAATTGCAGGAAATTGATGAATACATCTATTGTTTAGAACAAATACAAAGAATTGCCCAAAACTGTCTGTTTAAAGAGAAGGGTAGTCCAGGATTTGTTGGTTCATAAATCTGGTATTGTAAAATACAATCAGCTTGCAGGCATTGCAGCATAATTACTTGAATTTTTAAATCACTGTGATACCTAACTTGGAAAAGGCCCTGATATTCTATTTTTTATGCAATTTGAGGGATCAAAGTGTGTAACTTATTAATACATTTGCAGAAAGAATAGATGGTTTGATGATACAGTGTACATGAAACCTGCACAGCATACTGGCATGTTAGGGGGAGAAATAAAGACTTTCCCGCTTCACCCTTTTCCTCTGGAAAGGTAACATGCTTTAGAAGACAGGCAGGCATAACTTCTCTACAAATAACATCCAAGCCAGTAGACCTTGCCAAAATTTGATGTTTTGTTAAGCTGGCACAGTAAAAAGGTACAAAACTGACCTCTGAGGGTTTGTTTACTCTGGAAACAGACTTTCCTTTGTGCTGCTCTGTGTCATGCTCTGAAGTTCAGTTTGGATTGTCTTCTATACCTTTTTCATTTTACAAATAGTTCAGTAATAGGTAGAGCCTAAACCTATTGGCTCAATTTTGTATCCTTGTTCCTTGCTGCAGTAAGCATTCTCTAATGTTATAATGATGAGCTTTTCTGGTTTTGTTGGTTTTCTTTGCTTGGTTTAAAACTACAGTCTTTTAAAATTAACTTTCAGTATGAAAAGAAAATTATAAAACTGTCAGATCTGTTACAGGTGTAACATAGTCTGATCCAAGGTGTTAAAAACATGTCAAGATTTTTCATCTTGTATGCTACCTTGAAAAGCTTGAATTAATTATTGCTTCTTCCAGACCATGTTTAGCAGGCTATTACTGTGGAAACGTTTTATTAGAATAATAGAGTAAATTACGTACGTACAGACACAAAACATGCCTTGAGCTGGGCTAGAAGGTGATCCATAATCTAAGCCTAGGAAGTTAAGAGTTTGTTTCTTGACAGAATATCAAAATTGTAGTCTAATTTTTTTAGAAATTGCAGGAAAAAAGGCATATATATTTGTATATATTCATGCATTTTATACCCAGAGGTGCTTGTTAACTAAAAGTACTGGAGGTCTAAACCAAACAGTCGTTGTAGAGCTAATACCTCGCTGAGAACTGTCTGAGACACTGGGAAAAATGTTCCTGTTGCCCTGATGTGTGTCAGTAGGTCTGTAGTAGGAGCTGATTAATCCTACAGGTTAGAGACTGAGGAACATGTTACACTCATATTCCTGGAAGTCTTTTTCTGCTACAGTGCTACATGTGCTGCTGGACAGAGCTGAAAGGAGGAAGAGAGTAAATCAGTCATTACAGATGATATGTGATGAATAATGGAGTTGCAGATTGCATACAAGTTAACTCTGCCCTAGACTGGAATAATGAATATGCTGTGCACATCTGTTATTGAGAAATCAAAGGAGAACATTTTCATTCATCTCCACCTTCTAGAGCTTTACTGACAACTCTGTCATTGGCTAATTCTTGGCCTTAAAGGAGAGCAAGGAGTTACACAGTTTAGGGAAAACAGTGCTACATCTTTTTACATTACATGCAAGCAAGAATGTAATCACAACCATAAGTGGGCTAAAATTACTTTCCTTTTTGAAAAAAATTCAGGCTTTGTCTCAGCTTGCGTAGTAAACTGTGTAGCATAGAAGGATATTTCTTTTTTTTGCAAATGGCAAGGAGATTGGTTTAATTGTCTGTAAGATACAACAGGACCATCTAAAAAGTCAGAGATCTGAAGATGCTTGAAAATCAGACATAGAAGGAAAGATTGATTATTTCACGAATGGAAAAGAAGTTGTTTAAACATCTGAGAATTGCATATAGTTTGATGACAGTTGTCTAAATGTTTGTAAAATACAAGGTGAATATCACAGGAAAGAGGGCACATAATACAGTGGAAGATACACACTGGTGCTTTCTTTGAAAAAGAATGTTAAGAATGTGCCATAAGACCATTAAAGGAATCCTGGATACAGAAGATTGGATCTTTTTTAAAGTTTGCTCTGAGCTTAAATACAGAGCAGAAAGGTTCCTTAGGCAGTGCAAGAACTTGTTGAATAGAGGCTGCTCTTCCATGTGGCTGTTTGATAGCATTGACATATCCAGTGTTCTCACATAGTTAAATTTGAAACTCCTCATCCAGGAAGCTGCTCCAGCAATGCTTCTTCAGCTCCAGTAGTCAAAAACATGGAAGGATAAAAGATTGTGAATAAAATTCCTAAACATCTCCTGAGCTCTTTTTGTGATACCCAGTCTTGCTATTGGAGTGTGAAATTCTGCAGAGCTAGTTTGTATATGTGGAAATGCAAGAGAAAAGCTAGGGTATGTTTTGGTTCTGTAACTGAACATTTTCATTTCACAGAAATAAAAACATCAGTGAATGTGCAAATTACATTTTGTGCTGCTGCCTGGGGTGTAAGTGGGGCTGACTTGTAAGAACACAGTAGAAAATGTCAAGAACGTTTGTTAGTGTCTGATATGGGTATCCTTCAGAACTAGTAGGAAAACCCAACATTTTAAGCTTGACCTCTTTTCTTTTCTTGGAGACTGTCCTGGTTGAAATCTTGTCCATCAGTGTGTATTCATATGATAATGGGAGGTTAAGGCAGTTGTCAGAGGCTTTTCCTGAACAGAGTGAGGGGTTTTTCAGTAATAATTTACTCTAGTTTTCTGCAGCCTTTCCAGAGAAATGAATATTCCTAAGGAATTTTTATGCTTAATATGTATGGCATTTGAATAGTCTTTCTTGAGGCAGATACACCCTTGTGTTAATGAAATAATTTTCTTTGGGACTGTGCATCAATTTTTTTTTTTGAGAGTTCTGAGTAGATATTTATATAACTGAATGAAGGGTGATTGCTCTCAGTGAGCATAGAATAATATTCACATGTTCTGTTAGACATTCATAAATTAATAAACTTGACATTTAAAATTTTTGTATAGAATTCTTTACCCAACTATAACTAATGCTATTTAATCTGTTCATATTGATTTAAAACTCTCTCTAAAATCTGGCTAATGCTGTGAAAGCCACCTTAGACTTTTTCTTGCACAAATGCTCAAAAAAGCTGTTGTTTATTGCACAAGTACAGTTTGTCTCTGAATTGATAGTACATAAGAGAATCTTGATCTTGCAGAAAATTGTTGTTCTTGCACATAACTTCCTAATTTCAAAATAGGGGGCTTGACTAAAACTGATCTTGATACAATTTCCTTCATGGATTTAAAAGGAGGATTTTTGTCAGTCTTTTGGTGTTTTTCTGTGGTTGTAAACATACATTTGTCGAACTTCTTGCCTCGCTCAAGATATATTATTGTTAGAAGAAAACCAGAATGATTCTGGTTGAAAGGACACCTTCCCAACTGCTGCATAATTACAGGTAAACGTGTCCTTGTAAAATGCCTGTGGACAGATAACAGAAGTTCTGACTGACTGTAACAGGATTATAGAAATAACTGATAAATGTTAATGGATAAGATCATGATTTGAGCTGAATTAGGCACAAGAGGCTTTCTTTCTAAGTGCACAGACTGAAGTTCCTTGATATGTCATGGTTCTTATAAAGAAATACCATAGTTGTGACTTGGGTTTTGTTTCCTGATTCAGTTTGTACTTGGATGTTTTTAGGCAGTGCAATTTGTCTTTGACCTTTTGCCCTAATATTTTCACTATTATTTGTAAGTTGTGAGGTTTTGGTCTCTCTCAGTGCAGTCTCATTGAGATCCTGAACTACTCCAAAAGGCTTCCTGGATTCAGAAGTTAAAAGGGCCTTTCTGACTAGTTTGTCCTAAAATAAACAGTTGTGAGTGTATAGAAGTAATGAATGCAGAGATTCTACATTCCTGAGGAGTCTAAACAAGGAATAAGAAATTCAGTGATAGTATCATTTTGTGCCAAATAAGGCCATCCCATTCTGCAGTTATAAAATAGACTAAATGTGGTTTAGAAAGAGCTGTCTTGTTAGAGCATAGTGTGCCCAGCTTTGGGTAATAGCCCCTTTGTTGTGGTAATTTGAAGCTGTTCTTTGAAGATTGCTCATGTTTTAATATAGGTTGTATTTATTCTGCCAAGATAACAAAGCAACAGAAACTAAAAATAGAATAAGTGGCTTTTTTATTACCTAGTGAGGACTTCACAGTTTAGGATGAATGACTGATCAAAATAATAGCTAAAAGCTGGAGTGACAGAAGTACATATTTAGGCCTGGAGCTGATTTTCCAGAGGTAAATTTATTTCCTATATTTAACATTTTGTTATGTCTGGGCAGTATTTTGAGCTTTTATAATTCTAAGAAAGCATGATGACATTAACAATATAAAGTTGTTCAGGAATATATGGCTGAAAGAGTTAGGTGATTGGAAGTTAACACAAGATTCCGAAAGCCAAACCTTCAAGTGGGATTTTTATGTTTCTCTTTTAGAGGTGAGATAGGAAAAAGCATCTCCTGATCCATTTTAAAACTCCCTAATAAAGGTGTAATTCCATATGCTTCGAAGTTAAATACCTGTACCCATATCAGAGATACAGAAGCTGTAGAGATTCTGCTGTTTCATACTTAGAGTATCTTATTTTTTCCTTTGGAAAGAAAATGCAGAGTACTGTCTAGCCTCCTAGCAGTGATGTAAGTTTTCATGGAATTCAGAATGTTTTCTTTCATGGGAATGTTCCAAGAAGAATAACTCACTGCTTCCCCATCATGGGCTGTATCTTGGGATTAAAGCTAACACTGTCCAGTAGTGAGCTGCCACTGAAGGGAATTATGTAGGAAATTTTCTGTATGGTTTCTGCCATGTACTCTTAGTCTTCTGGTGGTCATGTAGTGTTTGGCCTGACTGACCCAATAGAAAACTGCCCTGCAAATAAATGGGTCTGTGTTTAATCAACCAGCTAAAATACCTGTTATCTATAAATAAATGAAATATGGGTTCAGTTTTAATCCTAAATGGTCTAAAGTTGTTTCCTCAGTAATTCAAAGGAAGTGAGCATCCAAACTTAAACTTGCCCTTTTTTTTTGCTTGTCCAGCAGTTTGGGCTTGAGAAATGAGATTTGTGCTCTCTGATTTCATCTGGCAGAAAAGCACTGATTATCAATATTCTGCAGGCTGGATGTTTTAATTGTAGTTTAAGCTGCGTAGGAGTAAGTGTACCTGCTCTCTTTGGTGGAGTGGTTGCACTGTTGGCTGCTGCTTTAGTGTATCTTAGTTTTCATTTGGTATTATCCTAATAATCTACTTTGTTCACTTTCTGTATAATAAGCCAAGTTCTTATTTTCACATCTTTTAGTCTTAAAGATGAATATAGGGAGCAGTTTTTTTAAACAAGGAGGCAGTGACTTGGCAACTTTTTAACAAGTTTCAGGTTGATCTGTTGTAGGTTTACTTATTTGCCACCTGAGTTTTGTTTAAACATGACAGACAAGAGGATTTGTCTTTTCATACGTTTGTTTAATGGTTAAATATTTTAGAAAGTTGATAATGTCAATGATTATGGGGAAAACTAGAAAAGATTAGAGACAACTTCAGTGTCCAGGGAAAGGCACTTTTGTAAACCTAACAAAGGTGTCTCAAAAAACACCAACCAACCAAACAGAAAAAACCCCCACACTTCTCTATGTATAAACTGATTAGTAGGTTTAAATTAGGAAGATACAGAAATAAGGGGGTCTGAGAGGTGTGTATAGTGGCTTTGCCTAATGACTCAAAGAGTGAATTTGAAATAATATTATTGGTGTCTTCATTGCCATTTTTGAGAAAACAGAACAATGAGTCATTTATAGATTGTGAAAACTTTCTTAGTGTGATTTTTCTTCTTGTTTCAGAATGTTATAAATGTCAATATTAACTAAATTATACAATGTATAATAGGTTGAAATGAATCATACAGTTCCTGTTTTGGAGTAATTGCCTTAGGAGGTCTAGGGATTCAACTTTAATACGCAGTAACTCGAGTATGAATTGTGTAATCAAGAGTCCATTCTTATTTTTTATTCAGTTTTTCAAAATCTCTATGGGCCTAGCTTAATGCAGGTTCTGGCTAAATCTTGAAAGGCCCTGTACCAGTGAACCTCTAGCAAATAACTTGAGAAAGGTGTTGCTTCTTAGGAATCAGAAAATATTGATAGTATCTAGGATTATCTCCAGATGAAAGATTTGAACAGATATTGTCCTATCAACAGTACAGCTCATGGAAGTCAACCTCATATTTTGAAAGAGACAAGTGACTTAGTGGTGGATAGAGCTGACTCGGGGGACATTTAGGGCACAAGATAAGTGCAGTGCTCTTTGTATCTCCTAAAGCTGCTGAATAAAATGAATTTGGAAAGTTTCAGCTGGAGGAGGTTTGAGTTGGCACGATTTTTATAGAACATTATACTGTTAACAACATTGTTTCTCAAGTCCTCAACTCTGGAAACAGTGTGCTTTGCTTCCACTTCGTTATAAACGTCATGCCAATTTTGAAATGTTAATAAAAACAGGTGGAATATTCAGTCTTTGGCTGCCAAGAAAAGGCACATAATAGCAGTGTAATTTCTTGCAAACTTTTCTGCTTGAAGTTGTAGATCAACCTTGCTATAAACTACTCGGTAGATTTGCTAGAAAAGCTTGTGATTGAGTGCTCTGTATGCTTGCCTTTTTGCTTCCACCTAGAATCCAGGGCCATTACTTTCTGTAACCATTTCAGTGAGCTGCCATAGTTTTCAGTCTGTACTGTCACCTGATCCAAGCATGCGCCAAAATACCCACCGTTTCTGGCTACTGTCTGCTGAATCTGCTTTGCAAACCCTTAGTTCTTTAAGCTTTTGCCTTAGCAAAAAAAGAACAGGCACTCTAATGGAGTGTACTGGACACATGCCATCCTGCTTCCCTAACTCCTCTAATTGTTTATGTAAAACCTTAGCTTTACTAAACTTGTAAATGCTACAACAGCATCCCCATGTGAAATCGTGTGGCTCATGTGTCAAAAAAGGCTGCTTGTGAAAATATTTGTCAGAAGAATATGAATGCTACACATTGCACTGCATTCAGTGTTTTGTATCAACTTATGATTGCAATGTCATGGTGTTTGATTTTAATTGTAGACAATAATTTTGTGTTTTAATATGCAAAGGTAAGTTCATGTAAACTGTGAATGTACAGTGTTTATATATAAATATTTTTGGCCTCTTTCTGGAAGAAAAAAGTACTCAACTGTCTTATGTAGAGGTCCAAGTCTTCTTTATAAATACTTGTTTATGCATGACTCTTAGAGAAATATTTCATCTTTTACAATAATAAATTAATGAATTTTTTAAAATATATTGAGCCTCATCCTGTTAACACTGAAGACAATCGCTGGAAAATTGTTCTTATTTGTAAGAAGAATGAAAATGCTCCATTATATTACTGTAGTTAATAGTTTTGTTACTACTGAAGAGATTCTGAGAATAAAGGGTTAAAATGTTGCTTTCACAAGACATAGTGTTGAGCAGCTTCACAACAGTATGTGTTTTCCATTATGGTAAGGCTTTCCTGTAGAGAAGTTACGTGAAAAAATTGTTAGCTCTCTTAGTAATTTGTTCCTAAACGTTAATAATTTAAGCTGTAGATTTTTGTGTAGGAAAACTGAATGTTTGCATAGGGTTTGGGACCCGTCACTATTTCTACCTTTTCTGTTCCACTTAAGCATACCTGTTTCCTTTCAACACTTTATTCCATTTCAGTTTTCACTGTGGCTACATCATACCTTTTCAATGTCATCTCTGTCTGTAGTTACATCTTTATTTCACACCACTTTCTCTGTTTGTCCTTAGTCATTTCACTTGTTGCTCACTTTCAAATCCTCATCATGACTTCACATTTTCTGGCACTCTTTGGCATAGAAAGGTCATTGGTGACAAGTAGGAACAGTTTTTGCCACATGGTACCTAAAGATGTAAAAAGTTATGATTTAGAAAATTGGTGTTTGTTTTTTTTTTTCTAGAAAAAGGGTACTTTTCCTTTGCAGGTGTTTTTCTGTGAAGTACAAAGATTGGTGTGGCTGTTCAGTCAGTGTTTATAATCAGCTGCCTGTGATCAAGTCTCATTGAGCAAGAATTGTTCTGCATGGTCAGAGAACCACTTTTCCCGCTACTTACGCTGTTATGTTAGAAACACATTGCTTATCAAAGCAATCCCAGCCTGTGACTGGAGGGGGAAGGAGGAATTGCTCCCAAAATCTTTGTCCATTCCACCAAAAAGAGATAAGATTTACAGAATGTGCCTGTGGTCTCCTACCTCCCAGACAGCTCTGCATTTTGTCAGATGTAGTTTTTGCTGTTCAATCCATTTCCAAAGTTGCTCCGTTCAGCCACCCCTGCTGCTGCAACCTGGTGGCAGCAGGAACAGCCTCCGTTCCACATGCACATGCCAAAAGTCATTTTGCTTCCCCCTTAGGGTTCCACAAATGATTCTCAGAGGTGATCTTGGAGCTCCAACCCTGAGATATGATGGGTTATTTCTGTATGATTCACAGTTTTGAAAGCTGGAGTGTGAGCCCTTGCCAGCAGGTATTCCAGCCATCTCAGTCAGGATTACAGAGTGTCATCTCCAGCATTTGATATTCCCAGTCAGTGAAAGAGTTTAAACCGTCTTTCATATTGAGTGAAGTGCAGCGTCTGTAGATTCTACTAATAATGCACTGAAACCTGCTGAAGTGAACTCTGATATAATGAAATACCATTGATAAAATTCATGGAAATCCTTTGTTTTGTGTCTTAATATGTACATTTTTGTCAATTGCAGAGAACATTCCTAAGAACTCTCACTGTAGGGTGGTTTTTTTTCTGTTCAGCATTCATTTCTTAAAAGGTCAGTTAAGCTTCAGTCTGAGCACCCGTTAGTGTAACGCTGTGACTTACACTAGCATTGACATCGAAACTTAGGTATGGTTAAATGTAAATACATACCTCTGTGCTCTTTGTTTTAATTAGAAAATGATCATTAGCTTATTTTAGAAAGATGAAAATCTAGTTATAAATGCAAAATTGAGGTAAATTCATGAATGAGTACATCTTGCTGTACGAGATTTTTGTTTCAGTGAATTTCCAATTATGTGTATATCTACATCTTCCATTTTTGTTTGTCATGTTGTCAGAGAACCTAGTGTATGATATGGAGTTATCATACACTATTGCCGGGGTTCCACCTCAGGAGCGGGAATGAACTTCACACATCAATGTGATGCATATTCAAATCCAACTTTATTCGAAACTTCTACTGATATATATACCTTTTTTACTACCATACACACGTTTCTATATGCAGAGCAATTGGCTGGAGCCACAGTCCATCCGCCCTTATTCAGATCATAATTGGTTAACAGTTAACTCACTGTGTCTTGTTACTGCTAATTGCCTATCCCATTATTTCTGTTTTCTCATCCTGAGCTTATCACGGTTCCCTTGGCCTTCTTGTTTTTTTCCCAGCCAGTAGCTGCATAGCTTGGATAAACACCAGGTGTTGTTATCTACACTCTAGCTACATTCTGAAACACTGTGTCCGCATAAAGCTATCCCACACACTATATTGATAAATATTCCTGATAGTAAAAAATTGGTTCCCAATGAATCTCAGGTTTTGACCTTGATATGATTCAGCAAGGAGATCTCAAAGACTGGAAATTTGTACCTGTGTAAAGTTCAGTTACTTTCAGAGAAACTGTCTAAGAATTTCTCTGCTCAGAACCCTTGGTAGCAACTGAGTGCCTATTGTTTGTTATTGGTTTTCCCCTTATATATTCAATTAACATACAGCTTTCAACTAAATTTATTGGTACAGGTAAACAATTTTGATAGAAGAAACAGCTGACAAACTCTTAATTGTAAATATCACTATTGACTTCATATGTAAAAAGCTCATGAAACAATAGCTTTAGTTCTGGGAACTAATTGCTGAGCAGCTAAAATAAATGCATTACATAAACTTACTCTAGCATCACTCTTTTTCTGTTTTTAATGTAGTACTCAAGAAAAGCAGGCAGGATACTTTTAACATGTAACCTCAAGGACAATAAAGGTAATTAGAATCCATTGGTTGGGACAGGAGAAGGTGCAGTTACCGGGATAGTGAAGCAAATAAGCACCAACAAATACCTGGTCTACACATATGTTGTATATCTTAATGTTGTAAATACAGGATTAGTTTCAAATACCTGTGGCTTCTCAAAGCTGGAAGTGCCACAGAATGGACTGTCTGATTAGTGATACAGTCTTGAACAAGCACTTTTAAAATCTGGTTAACAGAGAAAGAACTGCTTACAATAGGAAAAACTACTGAGGTAATTTCAAAGACATCAAGTGTATAGCAAAGTAAAATACTGTTTTACTGCTACAAATACTATTTCATTACTACTAGTAGTTTTTCAGTATTGCAGAGTATCTGTGATGCTTTGTTACAAGTTATGGGTTGTTGGAAACTGACAATGTGGTCTTCAAGCAGGGAGAGATGAGAACAGTGTCTGCAGTATTTTGGTGTTATCCAACTTGGCAGAACCTTCAGAACAAAGGCTCTGAAAAAGCCCCATTAGTTTGTTTGTTTGCTTGAAATGTAATACCTAGGAAATAAGATGTGTCCAAGTACAACAAAACACTTGAATATGAGAAATTTGACTTTTCAGATTAATTGCATGAAGCTTTATGTTGACACTGTGCAGAATAGTGAACTGATTTATACTTTGTCTTTCAGATGAACCGGAGACACGAGATGCATGGTGGGCAGAAATCAGACAAGAAATAAAATCCCATGCCAAGGCATTGGGTTGTCATGCTGTAGTGGGCTACAGTGAATCAACTAGCATTTGGTAAATCATGATAATGATTTGATTTTGAAAATGTCACAGAAAATTTTATTTCTTCATCAGTGGACTAAAAATCAACTATTTCAGCACAGTTGTTGGTACTCTCTGGTATACCTGCTATACTATACCTGCTTAGTGTACCTACTTCAGAGAGTTTTAAATGACTTTCTGAGATTTCAGTATTAGATTTTTCTGTTTTTAAATGTTTGATTTGGAATTTTATTGGGTCTTAAGTTTTTTTTCTTGCGAATATTACAATTATTTTTATTTCATTAAAGCCTATGTATTCACTTTTGTAGTAACAATGTTAATGTATCTATGAAGTTTTCTAAACCTAATCTACCTAAATACTTAAGACTGTTCCCAAAAGTGTACTTATTGAAGTTTCATTATTGGGTAACAACTGGCAGACCAGTACTTAAGTGGCAAACTTCAAATTTAAGGCACAAGTTCTTTATTAGAAATGAAGCAATTGAAAGTTAAAGGAGAATATGCTGCCTGATAGATCTGTAATACTTCAGGTGTAAATGTTCTGTATTTCTTTCTGGGAAATGTGTGTCATTATTTTTGTCTTTCAGACTTACAGTAGTGTTTAACATAATAAACTGCAGCTCTGCAGTGGTCTTCGTGAGGCTGAACTCCTCAGCCCTGCATCCTATTCAGGCCAAAACCCCATTGTCTTACTGCGTTTCCTTTGACTAGGAAAAATTGCAATCTTACGTATTTTAGTGGCTTGTGAGAAGCTTGGAATTGATTTCTCTAGCCAATTGTCCTTCTCTCTGACCCCTACAGATAGTAGAAAGCATTTCTTTCTAGCTCTGGAAGGTAATCTGTGAAGAACTACCGGAGCAAATATATGTGATAGTATAAAACAAATGTTCAGGTTTTGTTTTGAATTGCTTTATGAAAGGAACAGACAAATTCAGACACCTGAATTTATTTTGTCTCAAATTGCTTTTGCCTAAATACTTTTAAGTAAAAGCACTAAAGATTTGCTTTTTTTAAGAGAGGAGTTGGAAGAAGAAGTTTCGTTTCACTTTGCAATTAATAAGTTGAAGAAAGAAATACAGTTACACAGTGTTTCATGAGGGCACAGCATCTGAGAGCCACACTGATGGCTTCACATCTCTTGCTCCTGCACATGTATTGCTTCACTGCAGGAAAAAACAACTACCAAATATATTCATCTTTCACAAAACAGGAAAACAGTTTTTGGAAGTCAAGTGCATTTAGAGTAGAAAAGAGCTTTACAGACAAGGCATGGTTTGTATTCTGTACGCTGTCTTGTCTGGTAATGTCCTGTCTTGCTTAGTATATTAAAGACCATGTTTACCTCAGAATTACTCCATTACTGAGGAACGAACTTGCACAAAAATGAAAAATGTATTCCTTTGACTGTCAGTCTCCTTGTAAAAAACATGAGTATATTACATATTTTTTTTCCTGCTTTAGCTACCGGGAAAGAATGTACAGAGTATAGATAGGCAATCAGCAGTCATCTGTTGGGTTATTTCACACTTTAATTTTTCATAAGGAATTGATTGTGGTAGCATTTGATTATTAATAATACAGTTTATTGGAGTTCCCATGCTTACTTGCCGGTTCATGCTTAAAGTACAAGCCTCTGTGTGTAAGTACTGGTCCGCCAGACACTATGAAAAATTATTCTGGAAAGAGAAACCACAAATTAAAAAGGTACATAGATAATTCTAGAAAATATGGGGAAGTTTTTCCCTGTATTTTTTTTAATGTAGTATTTTAAGTACTGAATGTTAGGGTTTTGTTTATTGCTTAATGATTTGAGAAATACTAAAGGCTCTGTGATTGTTCTGAGCTATGACACTCCTAAATAATAAGTATGGTCAATTACTTTACATCTTATATTTGTTATTATTGTAGTTGTTCATACTCAATTTTTACTGTTTTGCTACTTAACCTCCAAGAAGCACCCTTGTCAGTGTTGTATTGTAACTTCATTTTGCAAATTGAACATTAATAAGATGAGGCTCTCAACTTCCATTTTACTTTGGTAAACAACTATACCTTGTTTCTTTGCTTTTGTTGGTTTGCTGTATTACTTTGTGTTGTTAACTGAAAACCATACTTAAACCTGGTTAGCCTTTTATATTCTATTATTTATAACATAGGCTCATTAGTCTTTCTGTTCAATTCTTGTTCATCTCTTACTTATAAAATGATTTTAATACCAGAAGAGTTTGTGAGATTGAATGGATAAAATTGCACAAACCTAACAGTAATGTTGAATTCATCGAGACTTTTGTACCAGCCTTTTAATCTAATAGTTTTAAATGAAAGCATCACTAAGCAGTAGGAATTCACTTTGTTGTCGTTCTTTTCTCTTATAGTGAAGAGGTCTGTATTTTGTCCGCGTCTGGCACAGCAGCTGTACTGAACCCTAGGTTCCTTCAGGATGGCACCATGGAAGGCTGTTTGGAACAAAGGTTGTCATGGCAGCCTGGCTTCTTTTCCATAGGGTCAGAGAAGGGAGAGGTTGATTTTTTTCCTCAGAGCCAAGATAGTTCTTCTCTATTAGGGTAGGTTACAGTGTTACAGTGCAGGATGCGGGACCAACCACTTTACTGCTTTTCACTAACAACAACAACCACAGGAGTAATGGAACTCTGCACCAAATTAGATATTCTGTTTTTATTTCTAACAGTCTGAATAAGGTAACACATTTGACTACTAACACAGACCATAACTCAGTTTTTTCTTTGCTGCTCTTCAGGTACCTTTCTCAACTTTGTATCACACTATAAAAATGACAGATGTTTGATAAATTATGTAAGCCAACAGCAGCTTTAGCTGTAATATGGGTATATATGCTCTCTCTATACTATTAAGAGCTGTATGGGAGATAAAATAGCTTGGTTGTAAAACAAAGATGGTGCCAGATATTTACAGTATGTTTTATTTGACGTTTGTGAACAAAACCATGAAATTGAAGGACAAACATGAAGTTTCCTTTTGTTTCTGCTCTTGCAAATAAAATTTGAAGAATGGATATTGCCAAACAGTTATTTTGGGGAAAAAAATAATTAGATTAACTAATGGATACTGGTAATTTATTATGTGTTCATCAGGATAGTAGTAAAATATTTCAGTGGATTGTTGTAGTTTTAAGCAAGGCTATTTATTGCACTTTGGCACTTGCATTATTTTTTCCATAATAAACCAGCCAATGTAGTATTATATATTATTCTTTTGCTTTGCTAGGAGGAGGCCGTTATCTTCTGGTGTAGATAGACTTCTAAAAACTAGCCAGGACAAAAATACTTGTAGTGACTGTATGATGGAGAGAAAGAAATGCCATGTTTATAATATAAAGAAAATTGCACTTCTATCAAAATACTTACTTTGACACTACTAAAAGTCTTGGCATAGATTGGAAATGCCAAAGGAAGATAAAACAACTAAACAGACAAAGCTAATGCTTGAGACAAAATGTATTTGCCAAATTCTTATGATAACTAATGTTTCAAATCTGTCAGATTTGCTTAAGCCCCCTCTTCAAAATCACTGAGAAGAATTGTTTGTGTGTAACAGAATAAATCTGCAGTGATGCAGTTAGCCTGTGCTTTCCTTGGTCATGTTTTTATAGTGGTCATTCCTGGATGTTGTTTGTGGGGGAGTGGGACTAAGTGTTCTAAGTGGATAACAAGTTTTACCTAATACCTTATCTTAGGAAATTATCTTGCTATTCTTACAATGTTAATATATATTTTGCTGCTTCTAAGTAGGATGGTTGGTTTGTTGTTTATATTCGTCTCATTAGGTTTGTATAGGTTTTTGGACACAATGTAAAAGAGACTCTCCATTGTGTACAGCAAATTTGTTGTACAACTGTTGTACCATTGACTACTTTTAGAAGTTATGCCTAAAGGCAACTCAGTAAAGCTTGAAATTTATGGATCATTGAATGTACTTTTTCTCAATCCCTGCATAACAAGTTTCAATGCAAGTTTTATTTATAGCATTTTAGCTAGTACCATGCAACCCGATTTTACTCTTTTAATTCATATAATGTAATTCTTATCACATGGATATAATAGAGCAGAGTAGAGCTGCAGTGTATAATTTAAGTAGGTATCTGTAGGTGTTTACACACGTATGCACTTACTGATCATTGTTAAAAAGATGCAGATGTTTTAAGTATGCTCTCCATAATGTATTTTTAGGATTGAAGAAGCTTCACCACCAGGTTGTGGATTTTGCCATATACCGTATGATGAATTGAACATGCCATTCCCAGCTCACCTCACTTACTGTTACAACTGCAGGAAGCAAAAAGTTCCTGATGTCCTTTTCACCACAATTGATCTTCCAGTAGAGGCAATAGTTATTGGGAAAGGATGTCTTATTCAAGCCAGGTATCTGTCAAAATATTTCCTTAGTAAAGTTTTGAAGATCCTTGAAATAATTCCTGTTGCTAAAATCCAGTATGTCATCAAACCTCATATTTTTATGCTGAATTGCTGCATATTAGGGAACAGGAGAAGGAGGAGTAGGACAGCCTTCTCCCTCTGTGTTGTGTCACCTCTGTTGATGGACATCTGTGAACTTACCTGTGTTGATAAACAGTTGCTAAATGTTCTGCGTTTTTTCCTTCTTTTTTTTTTTTTCTGCCTGGGTGTTAGCATTTTCATGCTTTTCCTTGTTGTTTGGGGCTGCTAACATGGTCAGATACAGGTCTTGCACTGGAAACTTAAGCATCATGGAATCACAGAATGGTTGGGCTGGAGGGGACCTGGAAGATCATCAAGTTCCAACTCCCCTTCTGTGGGCAGGGACACTTTAATGAACCATTTAAGTCAGTTGTGCTGATTCTGTGCTGATGTTCATAACTGAGTATCATCTCTATAGAATTGTTGGCTATACCCAGTTTATGCTGTGGTCTTTGAATTTGGAAAAGGGAACAAGATGATTTACAGTGGCAAAGAAGGAAGGGGGATCTATGTACAATCCATATGGGTGGCCAGCCACATGGATAAATAACTGGTTGTATGTTTGGGCTGAGAGAGTAATGGTTTATGTTTTGTTACCTGCCTGAATGGCCATGACAAGTATAACAGAGTCTGTGATGGCACTTGTTGAACCTGTTAGCAATGTGGAGGGAATTATGGACTGCATTTTCTTCAAGTTTGCCTCTTACACCACAGTGAGTGGAACCAGCCAATATAGTACCTGTTCATTTTTGTCCTCTGAGAGTTAAGATAGATATCAGAAAACTATAAAGCAAGTTTGGAGGCAGCAAGGGAGTAAGGAGTGCCTGTCCTGTGCAGAGAAGCTGCAGGTGCTGGACTTCTTCTGGAGAGAGAAAGTATTTAGGGACACTTAATAATGGCCTGCCAGTACCTAGAAGGAGGTTATAGAGCCTGTGTAGCCATAGTCTGCACAGTGGGAGGGTGAGAGACCCTGCACGCAAGCTGAAGCAAGAGAGATTCAGAGTGCTTATGATGAGAAACCATTTACCCATTAGGACAGTCAGGGGGAGTGGGGCAGATTGCTTTGGAGGGTGTGCAGTCTCCATCTTTGGGGAGTTTTCAAGACATGACTGGATAAAGATGTAAGTGATTCTGCCCCTCTGCTCTGGTGAGACCCCACCTGCAGTGTTGCATCCAGCTCTGGGGACCCCAGCACAGGAAGGACATGGACCTGATGGAGCAAGTCCAGAGCAGGCGGCCAAGATGATTAGAGGGATGGAGGCCCTCTCCTATCAGGAAAGGCTGAGAGAATTGGGATTGTTCAGCCTGGAAAAGAGAAGGCTTTGTGACCTTCCAGTGCCTGAAGGGAGCCTATAGGAAAGATGGAGAGAGACTATGTGCAAGGGCCTGGAGTGATGGGACAAGGGGGAAAGGCTTCAAACTGAAAGAGAGTAGGCGTAGATTAGATATTAGGAAGACACTCTTTGCTGTGAGGATGGTCAGACACTGGACCAGGTTGCCCAGAGAAGCTGTGGATGCCTTGGAACTGTTCAAGGCTGGGTTGGATGGAGCTCTGAGGAACCTGGTCCAGTGAAAGGTGTCCCCACCCATGGCACGGGGATTGGAAGTAGATTGTCTTTGAGGTCCCTTCCAACTGAAACCATTCTGTGATTAAACTCTGTATTGAGCATCTTCGTGGAAATGGACAGTAGTCCCCAATCTGCCTCTGGAGTACCGGCAGGTGCCTCATTTTCTCAAGAATTCATTTCTTAAAACACTTCCCTTCCTCAAAAAACTCCCCCAAAACCAAAACAACAACAGAAAAACTCTAACCCAGTAACAAATAAACACAAAAAAACACCACAAAAAACCCCACCAAAAAAAAACACAAACAAAAAATGAACAACAACAAAAACAATTTATCTCTGAAAGTATCACTGGTGTGGGCTTTGAATTTCAACTTGTAGGACTAAACCCAAAGAGTAGAATAAGACTGGCACAATATAGTCAGAGATGAGATTGCTGTACTGTTTCTTTTATCCTTTTAAGATAAGTATTTTCAATCTGGTTAATGCTTGAACTCTGAGGGCACTTGGGTGGGGTTTTTTTCTTTATTCCACTGTGTGTCTTCAATAACTGTATCAATAGGAATTCTAAAAGTTCTCCCAGTAGATGTAATTTCCTGTGCTTGCACCTCAAGTGTTTGAGGTTTGCAGCAAGAGAAATAGATGTTTACATTTGGCATCTTACTCAAAGATGACACAGTCTGAAGGAGTTCTTGTAAAGAACTGGCATTTTATTTTACAGTTGCAGCAATCAAGAAGAATATATCTCGTCAGTTCTGAGGCACAATTGAAAAGGGCTGCAGGAACTATCCCTTAAAATGACTTTTTGGGTGGGGTGTAGTGGTGGTTAACTGATACCAGACGACTTTGTCTACGGAATTTGCTTTGTAATGACCAGGGCAAATTTTCAACAGTCACTGCTGTGTGAAAGAAATGTTAATATGTTTAGCCAAACATCCAGTAGGTGCTTAGCAGGAATAAGGTCATAATTTTGCATATTTATTCCATGCTGTCAGACTGTTACGACAAAACCCCTCTGTGATGCACGTTGTTTCTGTCTGATAATAGTCCTTACGCGTATTTTAAGAAATGAGGGATCATTCAGCTATTTGCAAAAATACATTATTTGTAATTTTTGTGTTTGATAATCTGCTTTGATAAGGAATATTTTTGAATGTTGATGAAGGTTATGTATTGTCAAAATACCCTGTGATCACTTTCAGTATTCACTAGTCCAGCAAAACTCTGTCTGCTGATGTCACGTGCTGTTCTGTGTTGTCAGGTTGTGCCGTCTGAAGAAAAAAGCTCAAGCTGAAGCAAATGCGACCTCTATCAGTAATCTCCTGCCATTCATGGAATATGAAGTGCACACACAGCTGATGAATAAACTTAAGCTGAGAGGAATGAATGCTCTGTTTGGGCTGAGAATCCAGATCACCGTGGGGGAAAATATGCTAATGGGTTTAGCAGTAAGTACAGTTTGAATCTTCAGTTTCTTTAGCTTCCTTGCAGTGCTTTTTTCAGGAAGACATACAAATGCTGTGGAATTTGTAACGACTAGAGATATTAAAATGTCATTTTAAGAATAAATTGAAGTGATGGAAAGGAACAAGGTGTCTTAATTATTGTCAAACCGGGACAGACTCTTTCATTACCAGAGAAGGAAAACTCAAATCTCTTGAAACCTTTTTAGAAGACAAGATTATTAGAAAGGGGATGAGAGGAAAAGAGATTTTAAATGTTTTAATGGCATAAATTGTAGAAAACTGATGTGTTCTTTAAAAGTTCTGTCAAAGAGGTCCCTGTTCTTCAAATTGCATTGCACTTAAGTCTCTCAGTAAATCTGGTTAGTTGCCAGTAAGAGGAAGGTTTATTGCCTCTTCTGTGATGTCACTCATGAAATAAATGATAGATTGGAAGTGTCTCAAGGTCAAGAAATATTAGTTAATGTTTTCTAACCCCATCCTTTCATCTTGGGTTAGAATGGTGAAATGTGATGCTTCTTGCTGCATTAGAAGGTGCTTAGGTAATACTGAGTGGCTTGCGTGTTCTTTTATCTTTTGTGATCTATTTTCTGTAAATAGAAATAGGTTTGTCACAACTTATGTAAATGGCTTGGTCACATTTTAAATCCAAAAAAACATCACTTGCTTATGCAAAATACACTGGGGCAGAGGTTTTAATTTTTAGTCTTATGGGAATTTTTAGGTAAGTGAAGAGCTCCACTATGGAAAAGTCCCAGAAGAAGGAGAGAATTTATTGAAAGA
The DNA here is from genome assembly GCA_013400415.1 of Scytalopus superciliaris. NCBI lineage: Eukaryota > Metazoa > Chordata > Aves > Passeriformes > Rhinocryptidae > Scytalopus > Scytalopus superciliaris. The sequence goes on along the minus strand of VXBX01009582.1, from coordinate 1,380,704 downwards.
ATAATGGTTTGGGTTTTTTTTCTGTAAGTGAACAGGAGAGAGATCCATTTATTATGGCAAGAGGCTGTGCTGTTTGTGCATGTCACAGTGCTGTCTGTTACAGCATGAGCATTATGGAAAGCTTTATATGAAAATGTTAGAAGCATATGCTTATGTAATTGTCTTTTTTCTTAATGACTTTTTAAAAGTCTGCAACAGGTGTATATCTAGCAGCTTTGCCAACACCTGGTGGTATTCAGATTGCTGGGAAGACTCCAAATGATGGCACCTACGAGCAGCACATATCTCATATGCAAAAGAAAATAAATGATACGATAGCAAAAAACAAGGAACTTTATGAGATCAATCCTCCAGTAAGTAAATCTTTTGTTCTTAAAAATAAAACATTCTGAGTCAAACATACACACTGTGTATATCCATGGGTCCATACTGACTGACTCATTCAGAAGATAAGTTTCGTTATTAATAGAGATATAGATTTCTTTTCACTGTATTTTGGGGAGCTACTGGAATTTTCAGATCTCTTTAGCCACATAACCAAAAGAATCCTGAAGAAATGTGTAACTTCTGAGAGTGAGCTGGGCTGTTTCATAGAGCTGTGTAATATTGCGTGTTGCTTATGCTAAAAAGAATGTGGTGTCCACCTTAGCTTGGATGAAATCCATAGGCAATTTCACTCAGCTGGGAACTTCCATACATTACCTCAATCTTAGAGATTTTTCAAGACCAGTACAGGCATAATTTCAGTTGAGAAGTTTACAATAGTAACATGTGCTGGTAGTTGAAAATCAAACTTCAAGAAAGCAGTCGAAACCAGGCAAGGGAGTTAGACTTTGATCCTTGTAGGTCCCTTCCAACTCAGCACATTTTATTATATGATTCTAAATCAATTTGTACTTATTTAGATTTCTTTCACAGTAAAATTATTTTCAGAATGTTCTGATTCTTAGAACTGTTAGCAAATTGTTTCTAATTGAAGTTATTTCTAAGCTTCATAGAACACCTGTTAATTCTTATATCCTTTTTAGGAACTACCTGAAGAAATCATAGGGTCTCCCATTCCAGAGCCAAGACAACGTTCCAGGCTATTAAGATCCCAGTCAGAAAGCTCTGATGAAGTTACAGAGCTTGACCTTTCACATGGGAAGAAGGATGCTTTTGTCTTGGAGGTGATAAACCTTTTTAGTACTCATGTGCATACTTTTCTTCTTCTCAAATGTATATAAGGAAAAAAACCCAGATGAGTTTTCTTACTCATCTCCAAGGACAGTTCTTGAATTGTGTAATTTTTTTTTTCCATTTTGTATTAACAGAAAATGTTAAGCATTGCATTTTGCTTTGTCTCTTTCTTATTCTGTTTGCTTAAAGCACAGCTATATTATGCCTAAGGCCTGTATCTGAAAAGAGATTACCCTGCTCTTCATCAACATGTAACAATATCTAGAAAAGTAATTAAGAGCTGTTAAGAAATGCCCTTCTGCCTACTTCAAGCAGCAGATCAGACTGATCAAAACCCTAGATATATTTTTATAAACATTGAGGTTCTGTGTTGTCACACTTTATATTTAGCAAAGAAAAAGCTTATATTTTCTTCCTGTTTCAAAGCTCTTACTGTTATAGTTGAATATTCATACTTATTAATTTCCAGAACTGGTAGTATTCAAAGCATTCAAAAAACTGCATGTGTCAAGAAAGCACATAAAAGGAGACTTGCTTTTCTGAATTTCAGCTGATGCTCTTCACAATTGAACAATTCATAGCTTCCAACAATACCTTCCAGTTCTTTCCACAGCTGCAACTAGAAAGTTTTGAAGGAAAGTAGGCAAGTACTAAAGAAGAGCTAGAGTTTTGATCATCCTGTAGATACAGGTATTGCAAATATCTTTCCCTGATGAAGGAAACACTATAAATTGCAGCCTGTAATTGCAGCCTGAGGTACATTCAAGACTGTTAATCTTCACAAATCACCATCTTCACAGAAAATAATCTGGATGAAAGGTTGTACATAGGGAGAATAAGAGTACTGTAACAGCAGTTAATTTGAATACAGAGGTATGAGAGTGAAGAAATCACAGGTTGGGAGAGGTTGATGTGATAAACTGAGATTGGTTGGTGTTTCTGCTCTTTTTTGGCTCTCCAATGCCATTACAGATATAGTAGAATCAAAGTAAACTGAGAAATCCTTAAAAGTAACTTTGATGCCAGTTAACTCTCACATCAAAAAGAAAAGAGGACAGTTTTCACCAAGTATTTTTTGCAGTTGGTCTTAACAGGTTTTTGGCTTTAATATCACCATCTGACAGGAGTAGAATTGTATTCTCAAAATGAAAGTTCTGGTCGATGCTCTGTGAGGCAGAAAATACTTTGGTAAATGCAAAAAGGATTGAACGCCTTTGTGAAAAATAGAGGGTATTGTAAGGTATTAAAAAAGTAATCAAAAACCAACCCAAAGACTAGTAAATACTGGATAAACATAAGCCCAGCCTTTATTTCACATGTAAAGGCTGTCAAATAGAAGAGAGGCAGTGATAGTAAAAGCTCAACATACTTTTTCTGTCCAGTTGCCTCATAAAGAACTGTGATACTTTAAACCAAAAATCAGCTGGTTAAGGACTGCGTTGTGCCCCAGCCCTGTCACTGTTCAAGGCCAGGTTGTATGGAGCTCTGAGCAGCCTGGTCTGGTGGAAGATGTCCCTGCCCACGGCAGGGGGTTGGAACTTGGTGATTTTTAAGGTCCCTTCCAACCCAAACCATTCTGTGATTCTGTGGTTTTATACTACAAGCAGAGCTCAGCCCTTTTTTCTACAGTTTTCCTTCTACCTTATGTATTAACTCCAGTTTATGGTTTAGATCCCCATGTGTACTATAGAGTGCATTATAAATGGTGCTAATGCTAGCAAGAAAAATAAGATCTGATATTTAAGGAATGTGTTGGTCCCAGAATACGCATCCTTGTGTTTTGGTAGTTCAGTCTTTATGGGGGGTAAAAGGGGGAAGACTTCCAGAAATTTTAGTTAAACTCCTGATTGAGCTTTCAAGAGTAAAATCATTGTTCACTGGAAATACATAAGAAAAAGTTCATTGTGATGAGGAAACGCTACGAGTTGCTGAGAAGACAATTGTGAGAGGTAAAGCTGTCTGGGTTTTTTTGTTATTTGGGTTTTTTGGATTTTTTGAGGGGGTAAAAATGACAAACCCTCTTGTTTGGAGAGGGGCAAGGAGAAAAGATACCTGACAGAGAGCCCTTTAATACTGGAGTTAAGTGATTTCCAAAATACTTGCAAGAAAATAGTGGAAATTAGAGGTAAACTTCGATCTCTTGCAGGTCAGTAAGGCAGAATGAACCTAAAGACACATGACAAATATTTACAGAAGGTAGCTGGGCAGACACTGTTAGTCTGATCTAAAATAACAAAAGTCTTTAAAGGTTGAATGGAGTAGTGGTTATTTGGATTGGAAAAAATAGTAATCTCCAAATTCACCTTTTCCCATTTGATTTTCTTCTGGTTTTTGCAAGGAGGGTTTGTAAAGTCCTGAAAAGATTTTCATGTGTCATTAGGACATCAGGCAAAGCATGATCACATCAGTGTAGTACAGTGCAGATGGAAAAAGTTGTAAGTTATGTGGAACCTTGTTCAGCATATTTAATTGTTTTAAAAAATTCCTTTTTCTTACTCGTACCTCCTATACTTTCTATGTGTTCTGTGCACATAGCTTTATGCAGTTTAATTAAGGGAACTATTTTTCAAATGTTAAGTATATCATAGACTGTTAGTTAAGGTTCAGAGGTCTAGTTCATAGAATCCTTTTTAAAAATCTCATCCTAGCTTCCAGTTACAGATCTTTGGATGACAGAGTTTTTACATAATTCTGAGACTTCTTACTGGCACAACAACATGATTTTCATCCTTTTTCCAGATTGATGATACAGATGCAATGGAAGATGTACATTCTTTACTGACAGATGTTCCACCACCTTCTGGTATAGTTAAAACCATATTTTTCTAATTTATACTCTAGGCTGCAAAATGACAGAACTAGCTTTATTAAAAATTCTTTTAAAAAATTCCCTGAGAACTGAACTCTTTCTGAAGATTTTTAGACTGAATGACTAATTTCTACATTTCAGGTCAATGAAAGTAGAACAGGGAACTAATTACTGCCCTCTATCTGTTGTCTATCTGTGTGGTATTTGTGATTATATAGATACCTGTCATCCCCTCCCTGATGGAACTCTTGGATCTGGATAAGGGGTTGATGTAGTTGTCCATTACATGGAAATTGCTCTGGACATGTGGTTGTCCTTGTCCTCCTTGCTTTTACTGAGAGTTTTCCCATGTTTCTTCTGAAAAAGTATCAGTTTCCTTCCTAGTAACTGGTATCAGGATTTATAATTTTGAGTCCTCTTGAGCTCAGAACTACCCTTGTCATAGTTATCTATTATTACCACCAAATCTTTTATTCCTCATTGATTATCCATTGTCCTGCAGTTGATTTTACTGCCCTAAAATAAGGCCATCATCATTTTATCCTCTTATGCAGATAGGTTATGAATATGTTTGAAGCATAAAATCCTGATTTACAGATGTCTCTACTGTGAAAATGGATCATTTGTTTTGTCTTTCTTTTTCCTGTCTTAAATAATTACATTTCCTTCCATGACACTTCATTCTGTTAGTTTGGTAAAGAGTCCTTGGTGAAGGATCTTACCAAATGCTTTCTGATGTCCAAAGTGGGTTGGATCAATCAGGTGCGTTTTGTGTACATGCTTGTTGAGAGCTTGTGAGCCGTGGCTCTTCCTTGGGAAAGTGGTCTCAGCTCTTCTGCAGTGTCTTGTTTTTCCATCTACCCATAAACTCCCTTTTCTGGAATAGCTGCTCTGGGCCACTAATAGTACAATAATGTGTACTGGGCAAATCAGTAGATCCCAGTCACTAAAAGCTCCTCAGTATTTGAAGATTGAAGAATCCTCTGCTCTGGTAGTGGAGTAAGTTTAAGAGCTTAATGCCAATTAGTCAGCTGTTTGATATATATGTATATATTGTATTTTGCCCCTCTTGTTTATATGAATCTTTATTTTTCATTTGCCTGCTTGTTCACCTCAAAGTTACACTATTCCAGGATGAGTAAAGCTGCAAAACACAGGTCTTGAATATTTTATTCACCTCCCAAAATCTGGTGTAGATGAAGGATTCTCGGATGGAAAATAAACATGGGACTGGTTTTCCACTACTGTGGAAAGCCCTACTTACAGTGGTGAACACTGATGTAAAAAAGAAGACAACAAGCATTTTTTTTTCTCTCATGTTATCTATGTGTATTCTTTCCATATCCTATTTTATCCTTTAATATAATTTCTGGTTTTGATGTTCTGAAAGAAAATTATTAATATTTATATTTTCTGCAAGCTGCTACACAATTTCTTTTCTAGCTTATTTTGTGGTTTTATATAGGCCCTACCAGATTGGCCTCTTTTCTCTTAGTCAACTACATCTTCAGACTTTCAGCATTGTCTATTTGCTGTTTATAACTTTTCTTTCTTGCTATTTAGTCATTATATTTTTTTTAAGTGTTCCTTATTTGCACTCAGTCTCTGGGTAGTTTCTTTACAGCATCTCTATGCTGTCTGTCAGAAGCTGTTTTTTTAGCTTTTCCTATCACACCTTTTTAATAAATTTCCTCATTTTGTACATAGTTTATCTATTAGAAATTAGGCACAGCCGTTGTGAATTTTGGGTGTTTGCCCTCCCTACAAGAACACTGCATTTGTTTTTTGAATGTTAGTCTCATTTCTGATGTATTATTCAGTATTCAAAACCACATGAGGGAAGGGACTTGCAAAACATTGATTGAGGTCATGTGTTTCTTTAGAAGTACTTTTATATGTCAGTGTATAAAATAGATTTTCCCAAATACTTTTTTCACAGGTTTTTACAGTTGCAACACGGAAATCATGCCTGGTATAAATAACTGGACACCAGAAATTCAAGTAAGGTTATTCAAAAAAATTGGAACTTTTTCTAATTGTGTTGAAATATGCTCTAGCAATTTAAATACCTATTACAAATAACTACTTTGTAAAGATAAATTGAAAGGATACCCTTAGGATGGAAATAAAAGTAGTATTTGGTAAGAGAAGTAGGGTATTATGAGAACCTTTGTTTTTTTCTAATGCTGTTCTTTAACAGAGACCCTAATAAAAAATGTGGTATTCAAGGTTTTGGGCTTTTTTAAGATCTTGGTTAGATTTTGAAGCCTCTTAAACAGATTATTTATTGGCTGTATTACTTAGCATGAGGTACTGAGTATGATAATATATTATGCATTATTTTCCTTCTTTATGAATCTGTTTTGGTTTTAGTATGTTGGATAAAATATATTGCCTCAAACTGGCACAAAAAAATAAATGTCCTTGTTTCTAATTCAGATGTTCACCGCAGTAAGAGTATCCAGATTAAGCAACATTAATCCAACAAATCAAACACTTAACAAGAACTTTAATGATCTCTGTGAGAATCTGTTGAAGGTAAGAATCTTATTTCCAATATTTTCTTTAATTGTTCAAAGGGAAGCAAAGTAAAATTAGGCTTTATTGAAAATAACATATTCTTCATAATTACATTTTGGAATTAGAGTACAAAGTGTCTGTCATTAGTTTGTAACTTACTGTAGAAATAGATTCACCCTCTTTATTATATTAGGGATTTCCAAAGGTTTTTGAATTTGAAGGAGTCCTTGTATTCTGTCCTGACTTTTTACACATCTAATTCTTCTTCAAGAAAAAACGAATAGATAATCACAGAGTCAAATAGGTTGGAAAATATCTCTGAGATCAAGTCCAGCCTTTGACTGAACACCACCATGTAAACTAGGCATACAATTAGACAACTTCTACTAGGAAAAGAGGTTTTATCCTTTATTTCTCTGCAATAAACGATACATTGGCTTTTTGAGTAACACAAATACCTTGTCTTCAACAGAGCTTGTATTTTAAACTCCGATCTATGGTTCCCTGCTGTCTTTGCCATGTGAATTTCACAGTTGCTCTACCTGAGGATGAATTAGTTCAGGTAAGTGAACTGCTGCTTTTGACTTTCAGCAGGTAGGCATGGCAGTTTGGGCCTTTAATTGGTGTTTGCTGCTCAGAGTAAACTGGGATGCAAGTTGATTGAGTTGGATGTCTGGTGAATTCTGAAGTAAAACTTAACAGGTCATTGTTAATGAACATTATGGCCTTGAGTTCACCAGTTTTGGTGAACTGAACCACAGGATGGGTCAGCTTGGAAAGGAAATGACCACAGTTGGTCATGTGGTCCCACCTCCCTGCTCAAGCAGGGACATCCCAGAGCACATGGCACAGGATTGTGTCCAGACAGTTCTGGAATATCTCCGGTGAGGAAGACTTCACAGCGTGTCTGCAGCCTTTTCTATTGCACAATAAAGATCTTCCTCATGTTCAGGTGGAATTTCCTCTGCATCAGCTTCTGCCTGTTGCTGTCATTGTAATTGTCTCTTTTTTTTTTCTTGTCATTTCAAGATGCTGTGTTGTATTTTCATTAGACAAAATGGGGGTTTTGTTAGTATAGCATCATTCTTTCATTCAGTTAAACATCTCTCTGTCTCACAAAACCAGTGATAATGACTTTTAATGGTCTTTTTTAATGTCTGTTGATCAAGAAGAAGGAAAGAACTGATGAACAAATCCATAAATGTGGGACAAACACTGTCAGGCACATGATCTAACAACAAACCTTAATGTTACCTTTTACAATCTGCTGTTGAGGATTTTAATGTGTATGCTTAGATGAATTTCTTTCCCATATTGTGTTTTTATGCAAAAAGCTGCTTGTTTTCAAGATTATTTTTGCAGATTGCACAAGATATTAAGTTACCTAATAAGCTGTTTATTTCTGATTTGCAGATTGCAGTCACAGCTGTTGCAATTACATACGACAAAAACCAAGCATTACAAGTCAGCAAAGCCCCTATAGAAAAATCACAACAAAGAGGTAAATACTGTGAGGCATGTAAAGAAGAGATACTATTTTTCTTTCCTTTTTTTTCCTCCCCAGTACTTAATGAGTCTGCATTTGACTTTCAGTTACGCATAAATATTTTTACAGGGAGGTTCTTTCAAAACATACAGGTTTTTTAGAGTTTGTGTATCGGTGACCTCCAGCAGGACTACTTACTTATCAAGTATTAGGTATTTGCCCTACATTCTCAACAAACTTACAGTAACACAAAGATAAAATTTGGTATTTCTTATTCCACCTACCATATTTCTTTGATTATTTTTAACTAAAGAATTAGTGTAACAGATGGTATTTCCATTGTATTTTGAAACATGTGGTAAGTCACAAGAGAATACTTGTTCCTATAAGCAGCAAATTTTCTTCTTACTTAAGAAAGTAGAAAATAACTTATTATTCATAATAGTTAAAAAAAAACCCTCCTGAAAACCCTTAAGCAGGTCAGTAATGGTTTTGGAGATCAGTGAAGCATATGGAATATGGAGGGAATAGAAGAGACTACTGTCATCTGCATATGCCATCTTGCTAATGAAGCACCATCTTATGCTAGAAATGTATGTATGCAATCTGGAAATGGGAATTCAGACAGAATTTTGAAGACTTGATTCTGAAGAATAGAATTACGTAGAGGACAGAGACATACATTTCTAAAACATTAGTTATAGCTGAATTCTTCAGTGTGTTGTTTTCTTTCATGTGAAATAAATCCAAATGATAATTTTTACTGTAATGTTTAGCTGACTTAGATCCAACTGCAGAATCAAATCTAAAATTGACTTAATATTTTTTCCTAAAATTACTATATCAAATCCTGTTCAATGGAACACAGATTCTATTCAATATTGCAGCTGGATTTATTGTCAGACACTTAACTTCCTACAGAACTGCATCACAACTTGCATATGCTGAAAAAATCTGTTTCAGTCAGACCTCACTAAATTGAATCTGCTAATTATTACTGGCAAATCTTATTTTGGGAGTCAATTATCAATTGGGAATATTTTCGTTGTTGAAGCATCTACAGACAATGAAGAACAGCTACAATTTCCATTGGAACTTTGCTCTGATCCACTTGCTTCTCAACCATTCTCTCCAGCTAAAGGTCAGTTAAGTTGGAGGAATGTTGAACTATTATTTTGTTTGATTTTTGAGTTCTGATCTTTCATGGTTGCTGTGGCTTTAAAATACCTGTACTTTCACATGCTTTAAATACTCTTTGCTACCTAAGCATAATACTTACTTCTGAAGTCAAATTTTTTGACTCTCAGAAGGTGAGTTGGCTAATAATCCTGTTGTTTTTTGTAGATTTCCTGTAGTAGTTCTATCTTTGCATTTAGAATATTGAAAATGCTGCAAACCATTGGATGTTTGGTGTCATTTGACTTGATTATAAATTAGCTAATAATTAAGCTTGCTGCATACTGCTTTGCTTTTGTAAATGGCCCATATAAAATACCTCCATGTTTTCTTAGCCTCAGTTAATGTTTTCATTGTGGGAGAAGCTTTATCTAGCAAGTACTGGTTGCATGCAGATTTTTTTTTTAAGTGAAAGGAACCTGAACTTGTATAGTAAATAATTTATACAGTGCAGCACATTTCATCTGTTAAACAGCTGCTTTGTTTTACCTGAGATAGAGCTGCATTTCAAGAAACGGTTGTCACAGTTTTTCTATGACTGCATCAAAAATCAGATTGTCACTCACTGAAATCAGCCATCTTTACTTCCTTCTCCACTGTTGGATTATCTACCCACCAAAACAGCTACCGAAAGGAAATTTGGTATCTGGGAATCACTTTAAATCTCTTCTTCTAAAATGTTCAAGAGCTCCTTTTTTTGCTCATTACATCAGTTGTATACAGGATGGGTACCTGCCACATTTACTTGTACTTTCAGAGGTCATATTAATTTCAGCAATAATATTCTTGTTGCTGTGTATTTTTTTAAGGCATTTGCGTGTGCTTAACTTTTAATTGGTCACACTGTGATACTGCTGACCTTTTATCTTCAAAAAGAGGAGCTATCCAGAAATATCTCCTGGTGTCTCTCTCACTCTTAGTGGACTGTGCTACCTGCGTACTGGGCACTGACCAGTGGAGGGCAGCCTGTTGCCACGTATCCCTTTTCCTGATGTTCTTCACATTCCATCTCGTGCTGTGCACAGCCTTAGAGCTTTTCAGCTGGATAACTAGTCCATCTATCATTTCTTCACAACTAGAGTCGAGCTTTCATTGTAGTTACATTTACTTAGCAGCTTATTTAATATATTGCTACTTTTCTGTTGGATTGTTATTTTAAAAATATTTGTATACAACCTTATGCAATAATGAACTTTAATAAATAATCTTATTAAAATTACAAGATAGATTTAGTAAAGTTAATTGTTTATACTAATTTTGTCCTATCAAAGTACATAGTATCCTATATAGAGGTTTAAGGGTTTTATTTATTATACTCTAGTATTTTTTTTTAAGAATCATAGAATGGTTTGGGTTGGAAGGGACCTTAAAGCTCATCCAGTTCCAACCCCCCTGCCATGGGCAGGGACGCCTCCCACTGGACCAGGTTCCTCAGAGCCCTGTTCAACTTGGCCTTGAACACTTCCAGGGATGGAGCAGCCAACAGCTTCTCTGGCAACCTCTTCCAGTGCCTCACCACTCTCACAGAAAAGAATGTTTTCCCAATATCTAATCTAAACCTATTCAGTGTGAAGCCATTCCCCCTTGTCACATCACTACATGCCCTTGAAAATAGTATCTCTCAATCTTTCTTAAAAGCTGTTGTCCTGTACTATGTCACTCTGCTTAATATATTACCTGAATGGACTTAATTTTCTCTTATTAGAAGGCCTGGAGGGTGCAAGTTCCCACACAGGTATTCCTGCTGCTCAGAGAGGTGAGTTTACTTAATTTAGCCATATGCCAGAACAGAATGAGCATTCTTGGGATATTGGTATACTCTTTTTGGATGTGTCTTAATCCAGGAAGCGTTTACTGGTTAACTGAGAATGCATGCTCTGGTGTGGCTTAATGATATCATAATATTTTGATGTGTTTTTTAATGACAAAACTCAGATTTGTTAATAAGTTTCTCTCTGTCAGATACATTGATATCACTTTATCTGACAGAAAATTAGTTCCCTGAAAGAGCTGTTTTGCTTGTCTTAATTTGAAGTTAGCATGTGTTCCTTCCGTTTCTTCAGGATAATGAAGAAACGGTGTTTGCAAAACCCCCCCCTTTTTTTTTTAAAGATATGCAAACACCCCTGCAACTAATACCCAAAGTCATAGCAGAAACAACTCTTACTTCTTATTGGAATGATACTGGGAGGGGGGGTTGGAGGGAGGATGTTGGGGCAAGGAAGACAGTGTTTTGCAAAGAGAATTCATTTGTGTTTAAAACCAAGGTGTTGTTTCAGCTTGTGACTCTTATCCTCATCACCAAAGCTTTTTTTTTTTTCAGTCTGTAGGTTAGTTGTTGATAAAGATAGTTGGGAAGTTTGACCTGATCAGCAGCTCTTTGTGAGGAAAATAATAGCCATGAAAATTGAAATTAAACAAGGCTTAAATAAAGTTAAAGAAGCCAGAGCTTAATACCTAAACTGAGATTTTAAAAAAAACTAATCTAGCGTAAGTCGTTAATGACTGTATTTGCATGTTTTTTCAGTGATGAAGTCCCAGTCAGGCAGTTGGTTCAGAGCTGGGACATCACCAGAAATTGGTACACTGGTTTGGATCAGTCCAGACCTATACTGTAACTTTTCCTTTAAACAGACCTGGAAAGGGATGGTTGTTCTCTCTCAGGAACTGCCTCCTCAAAGGGAGCATTGAGATGAGCGAGACATCATCCATATTTTTTTTCTGTTTTTTTTCTTTTGTTTTTTTCTGTCTGTGTTTTCAGCAACGTCAGTTGATTACAGTTCCTTTGCAGACAGATGCAACAACTGGATAGAGCTCATTAAACTGAAAGCTCAGACCATAAGGCGCGGATCAATTAAGACAAGTAGGCGGCTGTTTCTACCACGTTATGATAATCTGAGACATATCTCTGATTTCCCAGTGGTGACTAGTGGAGTTCCCTGCCCAGCAGTGGCATTGCAGATCACGTGTAGAGTGAATTCTGAGTGTGAAAACTGCCGACATTGTTGACGTCTCTGTAAGCTCACGTAGGGTTTATGAACCAGTAGCATAAAAAGCAAAATATAGTATTTCTGTTCACTTAGTGAAAATTAGCTCTTGATAAATGTGTACGCCTACTAATTGTATAATATACACTGCATGGATGTAGGTGTATGTATGATCTTGGAAAATTTGGGGTGAGAAACAGGAAGCAATCACCAAGGTGACAGTCAAGGCAATGGTCACTAAATTAGCAAGTGGTGAGTTATTTTTTAGTAGTTCTTTGGCCACAGGTCTGACTATCTTGCTTAAATTAGCAGAGATTAATACCTGTTTTAATGGAAAATGCTGCACTGGGGAAACACAACAACTTTCACACTTCCTATTATTTGTTCGTCCAGCAGAACATGTATTTCAAAATGTTGGCACTTTTTTCTTTACCTTCACTTTATAACTGATTGTTGTATGTGCAGCTGCTCGCCTCGATGTTTTCCTTTGCAGGAATGCCACTCTTCCAAATAAATGCCATTTCAGCTTTTTGTCTCCTTTTGCATGCTTTGCATGATGATTTCCTTTCTCACATGGTATGGCTGAGCATCACAGGCAGCTGAATGTTGTCACCAAGCTATTTGGAAACCATAAAGAAGAGTTTTTGTGTTTTGAGAAACAGCGGTCGATCTTGATAGTTACTTTCTCCTCTTTTTTTCTCATCTTTTTAGCTGCTTCACTTGATAAAGCAAGTCCATTGGCTGAGGGATACTTACGGCACCGTTCTGTTCCATCGTGCACCAATTCTACCGTCTCGGTTGTTAAGATGACACCTCTTTCTTTTCTACCTGGGGCTAAAATAACCAAATATCTTGGGATAATCAACATGTTTTTTATACGAGAAACCACTTCTTTGCGTGAGGTGAGCTGTGTGCCAGGCGTTAGTGTCTTGTGTTAATTGTAATAAGCAAAGGTAAATACCTGATGAGATTTGAGTTGAGATAGGGCACAGCCAGAGAGTAGAATTTGTGTCACTTGGGGATGGTAGGTACTAAGTGGGGAGTAAGTTCCATTGCACTGCTCTTGTGTGCAATGGAGAGAACACACAGAGCTGCTTTGTATTTGGCAGCGTTAGGAAGGGGTTACTTAACCATTGCCATTGCTTTTGAGTTGGATATAATACTGAGCCAATGAGTTGTTAGACAGGACTATATGTAAAAATGGATCTTTGACCAACAGTGGTAGTTGGGATCATCTGAACCCAAAAGAGAGAGATCAAGTTAAATGCTAAAAAAAAAAAATAAATAAAATAATAGAATCACAGAATGGCCTGGGTTGGAAGGGACTTCAAAGATTAACTAGTTCCAAACCCCTATTGGCAGGGACACCTTCCACTCATCTATTCTCCTCTCATTTAGCAAGCTCAAGTATTAACTTTCACAGTGCATTTGGGTTTTAAAATTCTTTGGTTAATACAGGATTACCCATGTCATGGGTAACCGTTGTGCTGATTTTTAACATTGCATTCTGTGCATTCTCTGTAACAAAACTCCGTGTGATGAATGTCAGAAAGCACATCCTGTAATTTATAACCACACCATCAGCTTACAGGTGTGACTAGTGATACTCAAACAATGATCTCCAGCCTGGATCTGGAAAAACAGATAATCCTCTGAGCATGCTAAAATGCAAGCCATGTTCCTTATAATTTTCATGTCCTTTTGGGAAGGGCATGCATCTTTCTGCCTTTGGCCACAGAAATAGACTGTACCTCTTGCCTGATTTGTCACTGCTGAAGACTGTGCTGTTTCTTACTGATTACACATTGATGAAATTACAGAACAGATGTTGATAAAGGTGATCAGCCTTCATGAGAAGGAGCTGTGAGCTCTCTGGAGAAACTTTGATCAGACAAACATCTTGTTTGGATCTTTTAAGTTACAGCCCCTTTTAACTTGAGAAACCTGTGTGTGAGAAGGGACAGTATTTCAAAAGGACGTTTATGGTCAAATTAGGTAAATGGCATTTCTGTATGAAGTGCAGCTTCTGTAGATCCAAGTTCAATAGCTGATAAGCTGCTTTGGTAACTGTGATAGCAGATCCCACCAGAGGTGGGTCACTCATGTATTTGATTCAGCTCCTCCATGGAGTTGGGATGGTTCTACACTCTCTGGGATACTCTCACTGTGCTGTTTCCAGCACCCGGGGCAGCTAATTTAAATTGCTTAAGCTCCATAGGCTGAGGCACAAACTAGTCTTAATACTGGTTGCTCAGTATTGCCCTGAGGCTGTAATGGAGTCAGAACAGTTATTATATCCAACTCCAGCAATATGTTTCAGGTTCCACAGGAAAGTAATTGGCAGCATTTGTGTTTCTATTCCTTACAGAATATTGAGGCCCTATGAATGCTTTCATAGGCTGAAATGTATACCAGAATAAAGAATTAATAATAATTTAAAGTCTAATTGATCCATTAATTTTAGGTTTTGCTCTTTACAGGGAGGAATTTGTAATCTTTTTGTTACCTGTTGTCATTAAACTTTGTATTAGGTTTATAGTGTATTTTTTTCCGTATCAGCTTCTATAACTATTGAAACACTTGGACAGAGTTGAAATTTCATGAGAATGATAAACTTGTATTGAATTTTGATTTTTGGCTGCAGCTGACTTCATTCCTGCTTTATGCTGGGATTGATAAAGTTATACTTCTCCTTTTGTTTCTAAATTTTCATCCAAGATATGTTTTTTTTATGTGTTTGAGTCTGTTTGAGGTAGATTATACTTCTTCCAGTAGGTATGAGTACAACCTATATAAGTTCAGCTTAGTTCAGTCTCTTATCTGTCTGCCTCTTTGGTTTTCCCCAGTGGCACATAGACATGCATATGGGAAGTTTGGTAGTCTTTCCTTTCACTTTAATTTTTAAATTTTGCAGGTATTTTGAACCAATAATGAACTCTGAACAGTTTCTTTTCTTAGGTTGTTTTTTTTTCTGTGGAATTTGATGCTTTTGGTTGGTTGCCTGTTTTGTGTGTGACGGGTTTTTCCCACTATGTAGTTGCTCAAATTCTTTCATAAGGGTTATCTAGGAAAATACATACTTTATTGTTTTCCTTCTCCTTTCACATCAGTTTAAATTATTTAGCTTGGCACCAAAGAAGTAAAAATTCCCCACAAGCATCATCAAGTCAAAAAAATTAATGAAATGGGATTGCTAGAAGATCCTTTGGGCTTCAAGGAAGAAAATAAAATAAATAGCTTGAATAGCTCGTCTCTGCTCTGTCCCTTGCTTACTTCTTATTTTGCAGGGTCATTTCTTTACTGAGTGTTGAGAATTAATGACAGTCATTAACATGCATGAAGTTGGAGTGATCAGAGGTAATGGCCACTCCTTACTGGTAATTTCCAAGAAGTCCAAATCTCTGTTAATCCTCAATACAAATTATTCTTCATTTGCTTTCCAGTTATAAAAAAAAGAAAAAGAAAAGAGCAATATCCTTCCTGACTAAAGAATAAAGTTGTTATTGAACTGTCATTGGAATGTTAAATGTTCCTGCAGAGGTACAGGAATGTCTGAAAAGCATGGGTATATGTAATATACTGACTGCAGAGAATGAGTCACAAATGAATAACCTACTTCTCATAGTATTCCTCAGACTGTAAGTTCATAGAATCACAGAAGGGACCTTAAAGCTCATCTAGGTACAACTCCCCTGCCATTGGCAGGGACATCTTCCACTGGACCAGGTTGCTCAAAGGCCCACCCAGCGTGGCCTTGAACACTTCCAGGGATGGGGCATCCACAGCTTCTCTGGGCACCCTGTGTCAGTGCCTCACCACCCTCACAGGAAAGAATTCCTTCCCAATATCCATTTTAAACCTACTCAATCTTTTTGTGAAGCCACTCCCCCCTATCTTGTTACTCCACACCCTTGTAAATAGTCTGATCTATAACTCTGACCAATTAAACAGCAAATAGCTTTTAACTTCTCTACAGTGCACCATTTAGGATTCACTGAAATACTCAGCTGATAAATATTTAAGAAAAGTATTCAGCATCATGTCACTAGACCTAACATAATATGTAATATATTTTTTTCCATTTTAGGAGGGTGGTGTCAGTGGTTTCCTCCATGCCTTTATTGCTGAAGTGTTTGCAATGGTGAGAGCTCACGTTGCAGCTCTAGGGGGGAATGCAGTTGTCTCCTACATAATGAAGCAGTGTGTTTTCATGGAGAATCCAAACAAAAATCAGGTAAATTATAATGTGAAGTAAAAGTGCTGTTGTGATTAGTATGATACAAATGCATATTTGATGTATTTAAAAAACAGCAGCTCTGCAGAGCTGTGTGTGCATAACACTTGTGCATATCTTGTGGTAGTGTTTGAAGAAGCCAAGAGTTTTCTTGAACACCTGCCTTAATACAAAAGTAGGAATATGCTTCATACATACCCGGATGGGTAAAGTACTGAGATTACTAGAACCAAGTAAATTGCAGAAAACAGTTGCACAAGAGTGCTGAACTTTCTTAGCTTTTTTGGTGTTGCAGTGTAGGATTTTCATCCAAACTCCACAAAAAAATACCTGGAGTTGCTGATATAAAATGCTCCCTTTTGTACATGAAGGGCCAAAGCTTTATTAATAAAGACTAACAATGGAATATGGTTTTTTGGTAAATGGAGTGTGTTCAAAACAGTAGTGAAAGCAAGTACAGCTACCCAAATATTTAACTTGTGGTGTCTTACAAGAATCCATCTGTGCATTTGATAGAACACAAGTGAATATAAAAGAAAATACGGCACAGATTGCTTCACTAATAAATTCTAATAAATTGTCCTTCTCATGATCTCCATTGACTTTTCTGTGTGGTTCTATCTAGCAGATCTAAGTAAACATAAAATACAGTATTGTTTAATGTTTGGTAACTGCGTGTTGTCTTTTTTCCCAGGCTCAGTGTTTAATAAATGTCAGCGGTGATGCCGTCATATTTGTCCGTGAATCTGAGCTGGAAGTGTTACCAGTACAGCCTTCCACGGCTGTTCCTCAGCCCACAAGTTCTGCAGGAGATGTCACAACATGAAGACAGAAAAAGTGAAATAGTCTCTGCCAAATATGAAGATTATTTAAAATGTGGGAATGTTTAGGTTTGCATCTTCAAAATCAGTATGTCTCCATAACATTCATAGCCAAAATCCAAGACAATCACTTTTTTTTATGTCATTGAACTTTATGTCAGAGTCAGGGCGGGGTACCGGCAGGTGTGCTCTGGCTCTTCTGTTACAATTCCAGGCTGCTGTGAAATCTAGGCAGCAGGTGAAGCACTGATAGGAGAGTGTGGATTAGAATAGCAGGCATCCCATGGAACTATGGAATTAAGCAGAAATTCTGTTTTGTTCTTGAGCTGTTTAGTGGGACCACAGTAAGTTGTAATTCAGAACCATTTCTGAGGCTGGGTGTCCCCATGAGCTGCTTCTCGGGCTGAGGTGGGAAGGAGGTGACTGTGTTAGCAGCCTTTGTCAAAGGAGCGAGAGATTTGTGTTCAGGCCAAGAAAATGTGGGCAGGAGCCTGAATTTCCCTTAGATCTTAGAGTGTGAAGAGGAAAAAGCAGCACCAAAAAGCCACAGTTTGAATTTCTGCACACTATTATTTTTTTTTTGCCTTTTTTTTTTTTCAATGTTGCTGGGATTTTTTTTGTTTTTATTTCTGTGAACTGCTGGTTTATTTTTTTTTTATAATTATTAACTGTACAGTAAATGTTTCAGATGGGTATTTGAGAGGGGTTTTTTGTTTGTTCTTTGTTTTTACGATGCTGTGTTCCTGGGCATGCCTATGGTAGGAAAAAACCAGAACAAAAAGTTCCAAAGTGTGTTTGGTGCTATTAGAGGAAGTTCACTTCAATATTGACAAAATAAGTCTTTGTTATTTAAGATCTTATGCAGGAATTGTCCTGAGGTTCATTTTCTTGAAGAATAAATGATCTCTTGCAAGGATTCCCACAGGTCACTTGTGCAGAGGTTATTCTGCAGCCTCCTTACCATTTAACATGTGGGAAATGCCTGGCTGATTGGAGATTGATGTATGTCTGTGACACTGGTTTATGCAGGTTGGCATTGTGTTTGGGGTTTTGTTTGGGGTTTCTTGTTTGTTTTTGTTCTTTTCCAGTACTGTAGCTGGGAAATGTGGGTACTGCAAAGAGAGGAAATTTGTCATTTCCAGTAAATGTCTGAAAGGTGGTGATATTTTAATATTAAAAAAAAATGCAAACGTTGATTTGAAGATGCATTCTTACTTAATTCTGACAATACCATACATGGAACTTGAACAAAGATGTAAACTTGAATGTAAATACTCTGTTTAGTGTTGAAATTAAGCAATGGCATGATTATTTGTTAAAAGTAATTATTTCATTGTAAATGAGCATGAGAATCATTCTTGCACAATAAATTTCTTTATAAAATTTATTGGCTTTTTATATGTATAATAGGGAAGTGTGTAAGCTGGATGTAGTATGTACTAAAGATGTCACACCCCGATTCTCCTCATTTTTTTGGAACATTTTTTATATAGAATGTTACATCTTTATTGTTATCCTGGGCTGCATCCAAAGCAGCGTGGGCAGCAGCTGAGGGGGGGATTCTGCCTCTCTGCTCTGGTGAGACTCCACCTGCACTGCTGCAGCCAGCTCTGGGGTTCCCAGCATAGGAAGGACATGGACCTGTTGGAGCGAGGCCAGAGGAGGCGACCAAGTTGATGAGAGATGGAGAAACTCTCTGTGAGGAAAGGCTGAGAGAATTTGGATTGTGCAGCCTGGAAGAGAAAGCTTTGGGGTGACCTAATTGCAGCATTTCAGTACCTGAAGGGAGCCCACAAGAAAGAATGAGAGAGACTTTTTACAAGGTCATGGAGTGACAGGACAAAGAGGAATGGCTTCACACTGAAAGACTGAGTGGGTTTAGATAACATATTAGGAATGCATTCCTTACTGTAAGGCTGGTGAGAACAGGTTAGCAGAGATGGCTGCCCCATCTCTGAAAGTGTTCAAGGCCAGGTTGGATGGGGCTCTTGAGCAACGTGGTCTAGTGGAAGGTGTCCCTGCCCATGGCAAGGACAACCTCCAAGACCCATCCCAACAACCCCCCAACACCCTCCTCAACATCAGGCCCCCAGCAGATAAGCTTTAAGGTTCCTTACAACCCAAACCATTCTATTATCCTACAGTTCTGAGTTAATTACCCTTTGTCTTTGAAGTGTTCAAATTCGGTCCTTACCAGAACACGTCACTAATACACTTAATTGTCTTTCCAATTTCTTCAGCTCTTGCAACCAAAGCTGCCATGAATTAATTCGCCTGTGAACAGTTGCGAGCTCTCTTGATTATTTTGCAAGGCAAATCTTGTTCCCCTTTGAAGCTGATGGCAGAATATGAATAACTTCAAAAGGTCTTGGATCTGGCACAAGAAGTTGTTTTCTTCCGCATAAGTATTCAGCACGAAATATTTTCTGAAGTAGCACATTAAAGTTTTGATTATTTTTCTTTCTGGGGGGTGGTGGTTGCTTCTGTGGAGGCATTAATGTCATCTCTTCATTTCTAGCTGTTTAAAGGTCACAGTTTGCTCTAGTGTATTTAGTTAAGACATAGAGAAGGAGCTTTCTCATCTAGAAATTTTCATTATTCTGTAGTTATTTTTCCAGAAATTACAAATACAGGTTTTAGCTGTTTAATTGGGATTTAACTTTTTTAAATTGGTCCAGTTGGATAAATGTAACCCTTGGAAAGTTGTGTATTTAAGTTGCATTGATTGTTACAGGAATTTACTCTGGGAATAGCTGCATTGTCTGTCTCAACTCAGGAGTTTTCTCATGCCCTCCGGTTGGGTGGGAAGGAACAAATAAGCAGCTGTGTGGTGCCTGGCTGCCTACCAGGGTTAATCCACAGCATTGCTGCAGTCTCTTAACTTGAGGACCCTGAATGACACAGGGTAGAGGGGAAGTGTAGCCCTGCTCCCATCTGCAGCCCTCAGAAGAACAACCACCAAGGTTGGGTTTCAAACCTTCATTTCAATGTTGTGAGCAAATTGAGTGGTATTAGAAAGAAATGATAGCATCTGCTGTAATAACCCACTTCTCCAGGCACTGCTTTACTTGCAGCAACAAAGCTGGGTCTATGTTAGTCCTTCAGGGCCTGGAGAATTGTCTCCTCTGGAAAATAGTAGCAGAGTAGGGAGGAGCCTCTGCAGGTGATGGTCCCTCAGAAGAACGATTCCACATCTTTCTCTAACCACCATTTTAGGAGATGCACAGTGCTTGCTGAGCTTGGAGGTGAACAGGAATAAACTCGAATGGATTTGTTGGCTTTGTGTTGGAGTCCCACCTGGCTCAGTGCCTTAGGAATGCATTTTCTGGAATAACATTCCATTTTCTTTTTTCAGCTAGAAGCTTATTGGAGAGCTGGTTGGAAAATCCTCATTTTGCATTCTTTATCCATGTTAACCTTTGGGTTTGTGTATTCTGATGAACACATGTGAAAGGGCAGAGTGAGAGTAAATCTCCTCTAGTGAACACTGTGAGGCTGATTGTGGCTCCCTTATCCCCAGCTGGAATCAATTGTTTTTCTTGGTCTTCAGTTGAAATCAGAATTTCCTAGGAGATGAATCCTGAGGCTCTGGTTCACTTTTGTCAGACTGGAAGGCAGTCCTGCACCTAGAGACTTACTGAAAGGTGTATATATGAAAAGAGAAGTAGATGCAGGGGATTAGAAACAGTTGCAAAGAGTGAGACATCAGTTACAGAAGTTTTGGGAGAGTTCTCCGCTCCCTTTGAGTGCTCAAATAAGGATGGATGGAAGCTTTGATGACTGACGTGAGTAACAGAGTTTTCTTGGCGAGCACGTTGGGAACAACTTTGCTCCTGCAGCATCCATGAATCTGTTGAGCCTTGGGCTGTGTGGCAAGAAAAGTTTTCTTGCTACACAGAATTTGTAGTTTTGGTAGATAGAAGAAAGCCCAGCTTTGACTGCAATGCAGGAATGCAGCAAAAAAAGGATGAAGTGACTTGCCCTGTCTCAGAAGAGTGCCAGGCCCTAGGAGCACTGACAGGTCTTAGAGTCCATGCCTGGCCTCATTTTCAGCCCCTGGGGCCACCTGCCCCAGCGATGCTGCAGCAGGGCTGGTCTCCAGCCCCCTCCTCCTGCACTGTGTGGCCATGGGCACTGCTGAGCTGGGGCTGCCCCAGTGCCCCTAACCACCCTGTGCCCTGCCCTGCTGCCCTGGGGAGTCCCCACTGCTCCTGGGGGCCTGGGCAGCAGTGTGACACTGTAAGAACTGGCTTTGAAGATGTAGACTGACAGAGTAGCTTAAATATTGAATCATCATCCATCTTCAGACTTGCATAGCTTACATTAGTCGTGATAAGTCTGCCATGGCAAAGGTTTCCAGTGGCAGGAAAGGGCTGACACTTCCTGGGGCTCTCCTCCATGCACAGGCTGGCTTTCTTCCCAGGTTTTCAAGAAGTCAGTTGTGCAAACCCTGCCTGGTATGAAAGCAAGTGGGGCTGCTGCTCGTCATTGTACAAGCAAGCCCACCAGGTAACACTTCTCATGGGTAACACCTCCAGTGTTTCACAAAATCAGCTGGTATCATTTCTCTGCTTCACAGCTGAAGTAGCTCAGACAGAGGGTGTGAAGCAGCATGCCAAGGCCATACTGGGGGACAGTGGGAGAAGCCAGTCTCTCTCCAGGCATGAAAACACCACCCTATAGTTTGGTGTGACAAATGACAATTGGCCAGATGCAGATCTGTGTGGCGCTGGATCTGCTGTCACTGCACCCACATCACGAACATGTCTGGAAAACAGACCTTGGTCTGCACTAATGTAATTGGAGTTAATGACCTTGGGTAATACTTTACTGTGTGTATCAGTCAATGGGCAAATTGCTGCGTGAAAGATGGAGTCTGAAATTTTTTTATGTAGTTTTTGGAAACAGGAGTAATATTTCAATTGATTTGCACATTTTTAGCATAAACATGTATTCTTGTTGCAAAAGTGTTTCCATTAATGTGTACAGATATTTCTCCTTAAATTGCAGGAAGGAGAGGACCTAGGGTGATTCCAGTTTTGGTTTAATTTTCTTAAAATCAGATGTCTGTAACACTTCAATCAAGGAGAACCTTTGCCTGGAAACCCTTTCAGGTTTTTGGAAACATCAGAGTAATTACAACCTTGTGAATGTAATATTGACCCCTAAAGAGCTCTTAAATTTTGAGAAGGTGTAACAGAGAGCCTGGGAAGCTTTGCAGAGAAGCCATTATCTCCTGGCATGCACTCTAGAAGCCAGAGGAGCAAGAGAAAGCACTTAGAGGCTGCAACCCTTCCTGGTTTTGCCCTCCTTCTTTGCCCAGTCTATCCATGTCCTCCCCCAACCCAGTACCTTTCCTTCCTGGGATATTGCCCTGGGTTGCACTTCCCCTTCCCCTTCTTTCTCTCTGTGCCCTGTCTCTGGAGAGGTTGGTTAACCACAAGCAGGCAACAACACATGCACTTACCTTGTGCTTTTGCTCAGCACAGAGGAGAGAAGGCCACCGTGTTTGAACTGGGACGTGGTAGATTCTGTTCACGCCCCCTGTGGGACAGCGGAGCTACTGCATTGCAGAGCTGTAATTCAATTTCCGAGCTCTTACTGAAATTGGTGATCTATTTATACCTTGGGCTCGGTCCAAGTGCAGTTCTCAGTCCAGGTGCTGTTTGCATGAGTGGAAATGGCTGAGAGAAGGTGCAATGAAGAATCTCTTGTTATTAAATTGTCATAATGTCCTTCCTCTGTCTTCCCTCGTGCTCAGCTCCTGCCCTTGTGCCGCCTTCTGTGAGCTTCATCACCAATTTACTCTGTCAGCTGGAGCTCTATGTGCAGAGTGATCAGAGCACGCTGGTCTGGAGGGATCTCTTGTTCATGTCAGAAACCTGCAAACAGGCTTTTAAATTGTCACTTCGATTCTACATATATCAGCTGTTAGAGTCACCCGGAGGCCACGTGAAGAGAATGAAATTCAGCAATAACGTGTTCTTGCCGTCGTTTGTGTTGACAGTGTTGGAGCACTATTTGTTGAAGGTGAAATGCTCTTGTGTATCTGATACCACTGATGGTTTTGACTATCTCCACAACAAGCAGCAGGCTCATCTGCAGGCAATCTCCCAGCCCAGAAGAGTTTGGTGTTGCTGGACTATTTTCCCATTGCCTCTGCAGAAAGAGGGGCTGAGATAAAGAAGGGAAAGGCAGAAGATAGGAAAGATAGAAGATGGTAATGTGGATGCGAGAAACAAGGAAAGAGCACAACACGATGTTGAGTGTCTATTAGCAAAAAATGACAGGAAGGAAAATAGGTAATTGGGGACACAGATGAATGATGACTCCACAACTAAAATAAGAAAGAAATACTTGAAAAATAAAATAGAATAATGTGTTGTTTCAGCAATCGTTACAGTAATGTCTTGCTCTCGTGTGAAACTTTTTATTATTAGGACTTGCTGCAAAGATACAGATCATTGTCTAGATTTACAGTGAGGGACAAGAAGACTGACCCACAGGAATCAACTTTTTTAATCCTGTTTTGAGAGTTACTGTGTTTTACCACAGTTACCATGTTTAATGACCCACATTTACCACAGTAAAAAGCAGGGTTGATGGTCTGAGGTGTCACCACTGAACTTCTGTACTTGGGACTCATGGTCTCAGGGAGCTGATTGCCACAGAGCAGTCTAGTTCTCTGCCTTTTTGTCTTGGAGGAGGTCACTATCACTCCAGAGAGTGGAGAGCCCACAAACCATGATCTGTGAGGAAAGGCTGACTCAACTGGAGCAAAATAGTGACCTGGCTACCATCTTCAGGGGCTGTTTCCTACACCTGCAGCAGGCAGCAGAAAAAGCCATGGCCTTGAGGCAGAACAGGAAAGGTTCAGCTACACACACACAGGTTTGTAGCCATGAGGCGCAGGAAGCACTGACTTATTGCTCACAGAGGTTGGTGTTGCTCTCCATCAAATGCCTTGGAGAGCTGGGCAGATGAGCATCTTTCAGCACTTGTCTGTGTGCCCCTGAGCAGGGATGATTTCCCAAGATCCTTCTTCCTCCTATGGATTTACATGGATTCAGTTTGGAACTGAGAAAGAGATCTGTCTTCCCAAGTACTCAGGTCTGGCCTGAGCTGCTCCTCCTAACCCATGTCCTGGTAACTTCCTGGCAGGAAGCAACAAACTTAATTATATATGGGGAGAAACAGACATCACTTTTTACAGTTGCCTTTCCTATAAATAAACTGACATTATTTTAACAATGTAATTAGAGTGGTATGAAATCCAATGTAGCTGTTGTTCCCTTCCTAAGAAGAAAGGTTTATTATGATTTGCCTGAGCTCATCACAGAGTTTAGCCTTAAAAAAAAAACAACCAGGCCCCTCAGAAATAAAAGGGGTTTGTACTACAGCAATTAAATTAGTGTCCAAATCACTTATGTTAAATGCGAATGTGAAAATAGCCTGGACAGAAGTTTGCTTAGATCCCAGTGATAATGGTAATTCAAATAAATGTGCATGAAATTAACCTGATATTCTGCAATAAAACAATTACATTGTCTTGTTTAATTTAATGAACCACAAAGTGGTTAGTTTTTGCAATTAAAAAGGTGTATGGAACAAGCAGCTGGTCTCTCAAGTACTCTAGCTGTACTTTATTGACAAATGTGACAGGAAACAATGTGAGACTTTTCAAAGCAGTTGTTCAAGCCTTTAGGATTCTGACATTAGAGGCTTCAAGTGATTAATGAGTTTGATGGGTTAACCATAGATTTGTTTGATATCAGACAGCCAGTCTGTGAAAGATACTAACAGTGTGTCATTAATCTCTCTGCAGCTCTTTCTATTACAAACTTGCATTGCCAACTGTTCTCAAATACCTACTGTAAAGCGAGTCTAGTCCAGAAGGTGTGTTCAGTCCTGCCAGTTGCTTGTGTGATCAGTTTGCCTCCTTTGAAGCCTTCAGGTGAGGGTCTTTTGACAGCATTTAAAGAGCACAGTTCAAGCCCAGTCAGTGAAACATCGGGGTACAGATAGACCTTTTAAGGAAATGTGGGAGGCCTTCAAATGGTGATTGAAGAGAAGAATGGTAAGGTTTGGGTGAAAAGGATATTGCAACTGGGCAAATACAAAAGAAGGTATGTGGGTTTGGTAACCTGTTTTGATTATAAGTTTGTTCAAAATGAACAATGTCACATTTTTTAGTAAGAGCTTTAAGGAAATCAGAATAAATACTTCACAAGAAATAACAGGGAAGTTAAAAGATGGTATTTAAAAAGGAGAACTGTCTGAGTGTTGCTCTTCCTTTGTGGAGTAATTGTGCACAGAACATAAGCACACAGGAGCAGTTTTTCCACTGACTTCCCCAATTTCAGCTGGGATAGAGTTATCAGTGGGATGGGGGAGTGAGTGAGTGATTGTGTGCTACTTGCTGGCTGGGGTTAAACCACGACACTGTCTCGTGATGCTACTTGAGAAGGAAAAAAAGAAGTACACTCCAATGACAACCAAATATATTTTTGGCTGGCTAGACACAGACTTAATTCATGTGATTTGCTTGAATGGTATAATTATGATATTAATTTTCATCATGTTGCCTAAATACAAATGCAAGTGCCAGAAACAGAAGACTGAACTGGCAGCCAATGAAATGCAGTTAACACACAGGAAATATCTCAGACTGAAGTAATTTACAGATTAGGAGAAAGAGTAGGAGTAAAGCAGCAAAAGAGAAGGCAAATATGATATATGGAGATGACAAGAAATCAAATGAAATACAAATTTCACTTCTATTGCATTTTACCAGCTCTACTTACTTTTCCCCCAAGAAAATCTCATATTATATTAGCCCTGACAAACTTAATGATGGGGAATTCAAATATTTTTGACCATTCTCTGGCATAATGTCCAAAAAATTTCCTCAGTTGCTAAAAATCCTGCTGTTGTAGGTACATGGGGCATGAAGACACCTGACAACTAGAACAGTCATAACACCAATGAATTAGTGGAAAGAATGGAGAGTCATGCAAAGGATAGAAGCATGAATGGCTGGAATAAAGATGGAAATACCCAAGTGCTGATACAGCTTTTGAGTAGTGAGTTTTTAGCTGTTAATCTTCAAACACCTACAAAAGATTGGAGAATTGTGGGATTAAGGAAACTTCTGAAAATCAACTCTCAGTCTTAGATGGATGAGGCAGTGAAATATTCATAAAATCTCTTTTCTTCCTTGTGAAAGTTCGGGTTGGCTCTCTGCCAACAGCCAAACCTCNAAGAAGCAAAAAAGGAGAGAGAACACCTCCTCCTTCGGTTTATATACACCTGATTACGTAAAGAGATGGGATGGAATACTTCCTAGATCTTGACCCTGGTTACCAAGGAAGGCCTACAAAAAAACAACCCATCACATTCCTTCACTTTCCAGTTTATTAAGGGAGGCAATTCTGCCCCTTTGCTTCACTCTGGTGAGATCCCACCTGCAGTTCTGCATCCAGCTGATACCCAGCACATGAAGGACATGGATCTGTTGGAGCAAGTCCAGAGGAGGCCACCTCCCCTATGAGGAAAGGCTGAGAGAATTGGGATTGTTCAGCCTGGAGAAGAGAAGGATTTGTGGTGACCTAATTGTGGCCTTCCAGGCAGGACCCACAAGAGAGATGGAAAGAGAATAAGGGCCTAGAGTGACAGGATAAAGGGGAATGGCTTCAAACTGAAATATTGAGTAGGTTTAGATTAGATGTTAGAGAGTAATTCTTTCCTGTGAGGGTGGTGAGACACTGAAACAGGTTGTTCAGAGAAGCTGATGTAGATGCCAGGCTGGATGGGGCTCTGAGCAACCTGTTCTATTGGAGGGTACCCCTGCCTGTGACAGGGGGGTTGGAACGAGATGATCTTTAAGGTCCCTTCCAACTGAAACCATTCTGTAATTCCATGATTCTCTGATTCTATCAAATATCTTTGTGTTATTTCTGGATGCATGTAATCCTAACACCTATGAAAATAACTGAGCATGTGCAAACATATTGTTGATGTGGGAATTCTTACCTAAAGATGCAAACATATGCAGCTGACTTCAGGATTTTTTTTAACTGTCAAAAAATTCTGGCTAATGTTTGGAGATGACCCAGCAACTACTCAAGAGGCACAACTGGATGTTCCTTGAAGAGGAACAGGGACAAAACATCCTGCTCCTGAAAACCAGATTACAAAATCTAAGGAAGACATTGAAAATTAAACACGGGTCTGATACAGAGATAACATAAAAGCCAATAAAACAGTGAGTCATTGATATCATGGTAATCACATTATTTGTTAAATGTTTAAACTTATGCTTGTGTTAATTCCTCTCTTGTTAGAAAATTGAGTTAAGTGAATAAGTTGGTATGCTGCTTTACAGTGCCTGAGTGCTCCTAAGTTAGCAACTGGGGAAAGAAAATCTTGACACACTGAAAATCAATTTAAACTCTGTAAGCTCCTCACTGTAACAAAAGTTTCAGTTCCCTATAAAATTAGGTAATACACTTGGTAGAATTTGGTCTACAAGATCCTTGTTTTATTAGAAGGGATGGTGGGTAGTCAGCTCAGAAATGTCTTGCTGAGTTTTTCTGAGTTTAATACACTCTTCCTATGGTTTTATAATGGTATTTTAGAGCTATTGTGAATCATTTGAGCTGTGAGTAATTAACCCCTCTGGAAATCTGACTCCTGAGGATGTCTCATGTTGAATAATCTTAAAATGAATCACTGCAATTAGACATAGGGGTATTTTGAGCTGATCACCCCAAAATTTGGAGTCACTGTTTTAGCATATACTGACTCAAACCCCAAGTGTATCTGCTCCTGCAATCTGTGTCATGCAGGAAAAGAAACAATACTTGAATTAATCTAGATGGCACCCAAGGCAGAACAGCAAAGGCTATAGTTAAATCCTAGAACTGACATTTTTCCAGACTGCAGCCCTTATCCATTTTCCAAACTTAGCAAACATAAAGCCTCTGACCCCAAAGAATAGAGCATTTTTTATTACATCAGTTCTGTGCTGATGCAAAGCGTCACTCACAGATGTACTCAGCTATTCTTCCACAGTCAATTCTTCTTCAGCCTCCAGGAACTAACTTACCTTTGTAAACCTACAAACACACACAAACAAAGCTCCCAACTTCCTATTGGAAGATTCATCTGCTTATTCAGCATTTACAGACTTTGAAAATCTGCAGAATAAAAAAAACCACAGACTTTGCAAAATATCTGATGTTTGTAACTATTATAACTGCAAAACACAGCAAATTATTTGTTCCAATAATAGGTCCCAGTGGCAATAGAGTGTTTGCCCCTCCTCCAGGTCTCAGCTGTGGGAAGTATTTTGACAGTTGGATCCACAGTGTGTAACTACATGTGGGCAGAGCTGTGTTTTCTTTTTGCTGCTGGAGAGAGACTTTCAAGTTTGCCACAATTTTCGGGCATTTGAGCACATTTTCCTACTCAAATCCTTTTGTACACTCCCCTTCTGAGGGAGGGAAATTGTTGATATCCACATTTGTCCTTAGTAGTATCACTCTCTAGAAACGCTTCCTCTGCTATTAGTGGGACACTGCAATGTCAAATACAGCTTACTGTCACAAAGCTGCGACAGCTGGGACTGTAAGATAAAATTCCCCTCTAAGCCTGGAGCCAGTGAGTCGCCTGCATACCCTTTCTGTCGCTCAGGCCCCTTCACAGGCTGGCAGCTCAGACACCGAGCTTGTCTTGGGTCTTTCCATAGGCAGGTTCCATCCATCATGCTGTAAATCCTGACCCCAGGAATGGGGAGAGCAGCCTAGCAACAGACTGTGCTGTAATAAAACCTTCCTGGCAGACCTTTCCCCTTGCTTGGGAACAGAAAGTGGGTGATGGTGTGCACTGATATCCCACACAGGCACCACAAACCATCACTGCAGGGTGTGTGAGAGCTCCTGTTTACACCCATGGCCTAGAAACAGAAGTCAAATCTAAATCCAGTTCAAACCTGGAAGAAGCTGAAGGCAAGAATTTGGAGAATCCAGGATCAGCTTGGAGAAATCCATTGTCCATCTTGCAAACCGTTCACTTGGAGTCACAGGCTCCTTTGCTTTTATACTCTTTGGAGTGCAGGCAGCTACTGTGGATTCATAGATAATGTTTTAATTTCCATCTCCCTCTCTGAAGACACAATTCTAGTAAGAGAAAGAGATATCCATCTCTTTCTGTCCTCTCGGTTTGTGGTTACAGTGACTATAAATAGTACCTTTCACCACAATTTAGAGCTTCCTCATGTTCTGACATGAAGAAGCTTGGTGGTTTCATGCAGTTTGATTAAATGACCTATATTTCAAAGCTTTTCCAAACACTGCTGGGTTGGGAATCTCATGAACATAGACTTTCCAGTGGTGATTCAGCAATTGTGTCTGCCCTGCAGCAACTGAGGAATGTGGAAAAGAGGGAAAATGGAAATTCAGTTAGCTCTGTCAGCCCACTTTGTCTTTCTGTTGTACTTTTCTAAGCTACTTAAGCTAGGTATTAACATGCAGACCTTATGGATAGTCATTTCTCTTCCTTTTTGTAGCACAGTTGGGTATGGCAGTCAAGGGAAAGAGGCGCTATATTCACCTGTGGAACAGATTTTACATGGCACTTCACTGGGCATTATTTTTCCCAACATTTTTTCAGGAGTATCCGGTCTGTTTGAATCTTCAAGTCAGCAAAAGACATTGTGCTGTGCAGGTAAGGACTCTGCTTATTTTTATAACTGATTTTTCAATGACACTCAATAACGTGCTACCTCAATTGGCTTGGCTTTCAGACTCTATATTTTACATTCCAACCTATGTTTTGGCCCTTCCAGTTCACCACCATGTTAATGATGGTACAATTGTACTTTCCATCTTGGTGTAAGAGATGACTGATTAATTTCAAGTCATAAGTTTTGTTCTTTGCTTAATTTCTGAGATACCATCAATTTTCTGTTACCCTTTCTGTGCCCCAAAAAATTATTCTTAGTCAACAGTGTTAAAATATAATAAGCTGATGATGTTGTATTTCCCACAAAGTGAATAGGTAGGTTCAAAAGAAAATCGAATCTCCAAAAAAAGGGCTTTGTTGATATTTATGTTCCCACACAGCTTTTGTTATCTATTAGACTGCCCTACCAGCTGTTTGAATTAATGACTTGTGAAGCTTTCCTTCTAGATGACAGACATCACAGTGGGACATTTTGTCAGACAGAGTCATCCATCTCCTGTGTCTCTTCTCAAGAAACAAAAGTGTTATTTCCTCGCCTTTCAAATGTTTTGCAGGACTAATCTTGCAACAGAGTGAACCCTTTTCTTTGAAAAGGGATTCACATTTGAATAAGTAACTTGAGAAAAACAAGCCCGACAAAGCTCCAGAGCTGGAGATGACTGTGTCCAGACTCTGTGTACCCTGGATAGCACTGGTGAGACCACATTAATTGACAGCTGTGAAGGAGCTGCTGTGATCTGGGGTGCAAAGTATGGCTGAAGTACAGCAGAGGAATGTGCAGGTTGGTCACAAGTCCTTGATCGCTTGAGTTTTCAGTGACAGTGCTGACGCCCCCTTTGGGTGATACTGCAGATCCTTGTGGGAAGTTGCCTTCCCCTGGAAACCACGTAAGTCACGGTGCGCAGGTCTGTGTGTGCTGGGAGCCCGGAAACTACTCGTGTCCTGGGCTGCGTCCAAAGCAGCGTGGGCAGCAGGTGAGGGGGGGGATTCTGTCCCTCTGCTCTGCTCTGCTCTGCTCTGCTCTGGTGAGATCCCACCTGCAGTGCTGCATCCAGCTCTGTGGTCCCCACACAGCAAGGACATGAAATTGCTGAAGCAAGTCCAAAGGAGGGATATCAATTCGATTAGAAGGATGGAGAACCCCTCCTGTGAGGAAAGGGAGAGGATACCTGAGGGTTACAGCCATCCTTGCTGAACCTTCTCTTTAAACATATTTTTGCATCACCTTTTTTAGCATCATCCTTTTCTCTATCACATTTTCCAGGGTGGACAACTGAACAAATCACACCATCTAGATCTACTGTTAATTCTCAGCTGATCTTAGAAAGAGATAGGCTTCCTGATGCCTCACACAAATTCACAATTCTCCCTAATAAGAACTTAAGGATCATTTGTTATAGGAAGAAAAGATACAGCAACAACAATAACAAGCTTTTTCCTCTCCTCTGCTTTTCTTCCATCCACTTCATTCTAGTCTAGAGGGATTACTTCTTGCAAGACCAAATTTATTGTGTCCCACTCTATATCAGAGATGACCTTCTCATGAACAGGATCCTTAAACAACACTAAATTATGAATGACTACTTCCTGACAGCAACTGCTCAGATCGAAATTTCAGCAAATGTCAGACATGAGGTCAGAATCTGTTTGAGGCCCCAAGGAAAAGGAACTACACTAACAAGGGAAGAGCCTGATTGCTTCAGAGATGTACTTGGAATCTGTGTGTATGTGTTTGTGCATGTTCCATTGTTCCTTTTATATGCATTTTATTTCCTTTATAAATGCTGCTTAATACAATAGGACCCTCCAGGCACAGTATCTTTGGCATGACAGTTCTCATACATAGAGTGATAGAATAGTTTGGATTGGAAGGGACCTTAAAGATCATCTTGTTCCAACCCTCTCTGAGCAGGGACACCTTTCACTCAACCAGGTTGTTTAGAGCCCATCCAACCTGGCCTTGCACACTTCAAGGGATGAGGCATCCACAATTTCTCTGGGCAACCTGTGCCAGTGTGCTCCACCTTGACAGTAAAGAATTTTTTCCACATATCTAACCTACAATTTCCGTCTTTCGACTTGAACATTAATTCAATATTGTAGTGATAATTGTCCCCTCCAAGAGGATTATATAAAACTGCCTGTCATATCAGTAGCTTAAAATGCTCTATCAGTGAGAACGCACATTTGTTGGTGGTTCTAACAGAGTTGCAGAATAAGTTTTGATAGGGAGAAGCATAATGGGAATTTGCCAACAGGTCTTTGTAAGGGCAACTGTGTGACCATTCATGTTGTTCACAGTGTGTTATTCTTACAGAGTGAGATTCAGATGCCAGTTTTTTCAACTGTATCAACAGGAGGAATGCAGAGGAATCAGCCTGTTCACAGGCAACACCACACAAACACCACACAAAAGCTGGCCTACAATAATAGCTCAGACAGGAGATGATTTCTGAACATTTTGTTGTTGTACATTGGGTCAAAAAACATAGCATAGGAGCACTGATGTTTTATGGCAGTGGGGAATAAGGGCTGGGGTTAGACACAGAATTTCTACTTTTTTGTCAGCTTCCTTTTCCCTTAGAAAACAAATCCAACCTTCACACAGACTGTACTAATGGAGCATGAAATACTTGCAGAGCTGATGGCACAGCACAGAGCAATGAATTTCAGTCAGGTGGTAACTGAGTGCAGCCGGAAGACAACGGATTTACCAGGTATATGGCATGAGAACATTTTCATCCACTAAAAGGATGCCATAGCCTGCAAGCTGATTCCAGTGCAACTCCTCTGCTAAATTCTGCAGAGAGGAAAGTGCGTGGGATGCTGAAGTGAAAGGGAAATCCCTGTTATTTTGGAAGTGAGAGAGCTGAAAGAGAGTGATGCCTGTAGGAGTACAAGATTCTCCAAATGAAAGCAGGCAAAACCTGGATTTTTTTGCAGGATGCAGCTCTGATCTTCGTTTTGGTCTGGGAGCAAGGGAAAGAGAACCCGGATTCTAAGGCTTGGGAAAGGTGTTGGCTGAGCAGACTGTCAGCTCCACCCGCAGGGACAGGAGGGGAGTGCAACAGGGAACAGGGGGGATTTTGCCGGTGCGTTTTGGGAGGAAACCGGGAAAATCACAGCAACGTGTTTTCTTTGTAATCAGTGGATAGTCACACTATTTCTTCTGAGTGTTTGGAGGACGTGTTCTTTCGTGCTCTCACGTATTGCTTTCCTCTGTGCTGCTTTTTAAGGGCACCTCTCAAGAGGAACTTTTTTTGGTTTTGTTTTGTTTTTGCTGTAGAGGATGGACCCTGGTCAGGATACCTGGCCCTTCTGGCTGGGGATTTTACTTGAAACCAACGTAATGGAGGTGGGGTTAAATCTTGCCACTCAATTCTCACTAAAACGGAGTTCAACAGAGTAGGATTACACCTGAATATCAATTTTCTGCTTTGATTTAAAGACATGGGTTGTTGATCACTGCATCTATACATCTTCTCCATGATTGCAAAGTGTCACTGAGGTAGTTCAGACTGGTTGTAAACAAGATTAATTTTTGGCAGTTTATTCTCACCTTCTGTTTATTCTCTATCTGAAGCTGTTATCCTCAGCAGAAGGCACTGGTGCACTTCTTTTCAGGGCTCACTGACAGAGGGGAAGGACAGCAACTGATAACGCTGCCTAGAAACAGATTTGACTCTAGAATAAAAAACCTGGGTTTGAGCTTCTCCTGGTGTATCTGTAATTCCCACCTGTGCAAGAGCAGAACAAGGCCAGGCGTTTTCATTTCCCCATGGCAAGCCAGCAGCAACAGAACAAGCTCTGCCTCATTTCTGTCTTGATTCACCTGGTTCCTGGCAGGGAGCAGGCAGGACACGGTGATGGCACTGAACAGACCATGGACTGTTATGAATTCAGTGAACAGCCTCTGGGCTTCATGCTGAAACAGACCGGGAAAGATGAGAGGAAAGGCTTAGGAATATCTCACAAATAAAAGATATTCCCAAATCTTGTGTGTATTGGGTGTATTTTAACTCACTTCATTGCAGTTCAGACAGTGAAAGAGTAAGTCATTCCTACTTTCTCTTGTTCTTTTCCACTTTCTGGTTTCCCATGCAATACCAAACCTGTGGTTTGTTTCTCTTCTCAATTAAAGGTGAGCGAAGAGTCGGGATTTAATCTGGGATACAGTTTTGTACTTTCCAAACCATGATTTTTTTAAATTTTTTTTTACTTAGTAAGAGTCTGGCTAACTATGTTTTTGAATTAGTCTCCAGAGACTGAATGGTTCTCTTAATTTTTAATAGGTGGCTGAATGGGTTTTGGCTTGTTTTGCCATTGGTAAATAGTTTCTTCACCAAAATAAAAATATTTATCCTTCTCTAAATATTTTTTTTCCCAGAGGTTAACCAAAATACCTTGCTCAGTTTCTTTTCCCATTTTTCTCCAGAGAAAACAGCTATAACACCGTAGATAGCTCTAGCGTATCAGATATGAATGAAAAGAGTATTTCTTATGCAATTAGATGTTTCTGGCATTTTTGTGTTCATTAGATATCATGATGTTAATGCACCATTTGTCAATGTATATTTCTACATGGCAACACACTATGAAAGAGAATGTTTTTCCTTCTCTCCAGCACTGAAAGTGCATTGAGGTTTCCAAATTTGTTTTTTTACTGAGGACTAAGTACTTTCTGTTGGGATCTCTAGCTGTAAATGCTGTTTAAACACTCAACTAGTATTTATGATTATTTTATTGCTGCCTTATGGCCAGGAGATACTAAACTAACTGTGTCAAACTTTCTTCTTGCTTTCCTTCCTTCACACCATTTTTTTCAAGGCTTCCTTCAATCATTAATCCAGGGGAAGGTCGGGACATTTGCAGAAAGAGCTGTAGAATTTAGGGTTATCTGTTTTCAAGCTCAAAAATTGTTTGGCCAAATGTCTAATTGCTTTGGTTAGAATCTTGACCCACAGATTGCTCCTCTGCCACCCTTTGCTAGGTGACTAATAGCTGCCTTTCATCACTGTGCTTCAGATAATTTTAGCAGATGAGTTCAGTGTTACTTCCCCCCCATCACCCACCACGATCAACATATCTCTGCAAGATGTTCTGTGCTGACATGCTTTGAGTCAGGCTAATCCTTGTCTTTCAAAGCTGTCAACATATTCTTGCTACCTCCAGTCTCCCAAGCTGTAAGCATTCGAAGCCATCCCTTAGTTACCATTCAACCCAAGCACCCAAAGTAGCCAAGTCTCTATGTGCTGAAAGTCTAGAAAGCAGCTGGCTACTCACTCACATAAAATGCTTTCTAGGGTTATGTGGGATTCTGCAGCATTTCTCAGTGGGTCTGAAAGGTGCTGAACCCACACTGACGGTACCAGCCTGGGCTGAATTTGCCCTTTATGCCAGGGAGTAGAGACTGGGCTCTGAAATTGGGGACTGCCTCTGAGATTGTCACTGAGAGGAGATGAATATATTTCCCATGTTTCAGCCTACATGGCTATGGTGCTTTCTACAGCTGGAGTCACTCTGTTGGTGTGAAATGATCACACTCTGCTGATTTAGGAGGGCTGAAGACCACTGTGGCACTTCCATCGTGGTAGGCAGGTGGTGGGTTCCCAGTGTGAAGCCTGAGCTGGGCATTGGACTAAGTGTGCCAGGCTCATGCTGGTGCTCCTTGGCTTTTGGGCAGCTTCTCTATAAACTCTCCCAAGGTCTGGGCATGTCAGCCATAGCCCCAAAGGGGTAGGACACCCCATCAACCACCCATGTCCCACCTGGAAGTATAACCCAGGGTGTTTTCTTCAGACCCAACCACACCCAAGTACACACATGCGGGCACATGGAATTATAGAATATCCTGAACTGGAAGGGACCCACATGGATTATCAAAATTCAACTCCTGGCTCTGCACGGGACACTCCAAGAATCACACCGTGTGCCTGAGAGAGTTGTTCAAATGCTGTTTGGACTCTGTCAGGTTTAGTGCTGTAACTACTTCCCTGAGGAGCCTGTTCCAGTGGCCAAACCTCTCTGGGTGAAGACCCTTTTCCCAATATACAAAGTAAACCTTCCTGGTACATCTTCCTGCTGTTTCCTCAGGTCCTGTCACTGTTCACCAAAGAGCAGAGAGACCAGAGCCTGACCCTAAAAGTCCCTTGGTGAGGAAGTTGTAGCCTGCTGTCAGGTCTCCCCTCTTCTCTCGGCTGAACAAGCCAAGTGACCTCAGCCACTCCTCGTATGGCTTCCCCTCAAGCCCTTCACCATTTCCATAATCCTCCTTTGGACGCTCTCCAGTAGCTTTATGCTTTTCTTACATTGTGGTGCCCAAACAGCATACGGGACTCGAGGTGAGGCCGCATGAGCGCAGAGCAGAGCGAGACAATGATGTCCTTCCAGGGGTCGGGGATGCTGCACACGTGCGGATACAAAGCCGCTGCTTCGGTCACGGTGCTGCTGGCTGGGGCACGCTCTGCTTTTGGGTTCGCTGTATCCCCTTCACCTCCCTCCCCCCACCCCCATCCCAGTTTGCTACATTCTCAAATAGAATATCTTAATCCACACATTTCCCCGCGTACTTCGCACAGGAGGTACTTTGTGAAGGATGCACTTTGTCGGGCACGGTGATCCCGGCTGCGGGCTTGAACCCGGGACTGACCGCGGGAGATTCCCCACACACGAAGCGCTCCGGGCGCTCCGCGGGGAGTCGCGATGCGGGAACAGAGGGAGGGTGGGATGGAGGAGACCGGGTGAGGGTCGGTGCCCGCCAGGGCGCGCTGAAGATCGGCGCGG